>JAODUO010000371.1:242500-247500 GCA_025642075.2 Ridgeia piscesae
CCTGTGAAAGTTGATTGTATAACGCTAATTTTGTCTTTAAAATGACTCGAAAAAGAGTTACACGATGACTTGATTGATGCATGAGTTGGTAGAGAAGGAGCAGGCCGCCTGTGTAAGATTTTATTGATGCATTCCCATAGCTGTTTTGGCGTAGCAGAGTTTGTTGATACCATGTTCTCATAATAATGCGACTTTGCTTTTGACATTTCTCGGTTGCATAGATGACATTGCCGTGAATAGCGTGATCTGTCTAAAGATGAACGAGATTTTCGCCACACACGTTCCAAATAACGACGGCGCTGTTTAGATTTGATTATTTCCGGGGTCATCCAGGGAGCTGGCGGTTTTTGCGACACAGATTTAGTTTTAACGGGTGCATGTTTGTCAAGCAAAGTTTTAAGGTATTTGATGGTACTGTTTGTACAATTCTGATAAATGTTCTCTGTGATGTGTGACGAGGTTGGACGTGGTGATATCAGCCATAAATGCTGCAATGTTGATACTGTGAAAGGTTCTGTAAAACACATTATGTTTGGACACGTACGAACTTTAAGATTAGCAATTACTGTATTATGGTCAGACAAGCCATCTACAACTGTGGGTGTCTGGATGTTTTTGCAAGAGGAGCGAGTTATTATGATGTCGAGCCAATGGCCATGTATGTGTGTTGGGAAATTTACATGTTGTGTTGTGTCAAATGATGCTAGAATGTCGTTAAATGTAGTAGTTGTTGCAGATGGTGTGTCCAAATGAAGATTAAAGTCGCCAACAATATAAAAATCTGAGTGTATGGTTACAACATTTTCCAAAAGATCCTGGAACTGTTCAAAGAAATTAACTGGATGACATGGAGGGCGATAAATGCAAATGAAATGACCAGAGAAACAGGAATTTGATATGTTCAGACACATTGACTCAAATGTGGTATAGTTAGGGCTGGGCTGAAGGTTTACTTTAAACTGTTTTGAAACAAGAAAACCAACACCACCACCTCGACCAACTGGTCGTGGTTTATGGTGGAAGACGTAACCGGGAGGGGAAATGTCGGCAATACATGAGGCTGTGTCATGGGGTCTGAGCCAGGTCTCAGTGACAGCAAGGATATCAATTGTTTTCGAAATTATAAGATCAGTGAGAGAGGCAGTTTTATCACGAATGGAACGAATGTTAGTGGTGGCCAGGCGAATGTTGTGCCTGACCACCGGACCAGGATTTAGATTTACATCACCAGCTAGCAGCAGGATCAATGCCAATTTAAATGTTGGCGTGGAACGGGGGATTGGCAGTAATTTTCGGTTGAAACAGAGATTAAGGCATGGCAGACTATGTAGATATGTTAAGGATTCTTGTGTGCTTATATATTTTGAGGGCGTTGAGATGACATCTGACCAGTGCGCCAGTTTGCTACACAAGGTAAAATCATGGCTTCTAGAAGCTGCAGAACAGCATAACAGTAAAACACTGAATAAGAACAGTGGTGACATTTGACAAAATCTGCTCAAGTTGTAAAATTAGTGTATCATAAAATAGTAAGAGCTTGAGAACAATCAGATATTATAAAATAGTGTAAATGTCCCAATGCGCTGTATGGGTCAACAGCACTAAAACTTAATAAAATTATAAATAAATAGATGAGAGGTCACACTGATTATAAAATTGTGTTGACCTTAAATCAGCCTACTTCTCAAATATAAAACAATATTATATATAACCAGATGTAAAATAAAAATGATATGTATATAAAATAAAGCATTGAAAAGTATCACATAGACATAATCAAGTTGATACAATAATCTATTTAAAAGGCTAAATACAGACCGTTTAATTCTTCGCGCTCAGCAAGCCTGTGCGATGTAATAAGACGTTTAGTGCCCGTGCAAATGAAATTAAATCGGGCTGTATTATCGCCCACAATGTTATAAACGTACAATTTCGGCGGCGTAACTGGTATAATTTACAAAGAGTGCCTGCATATCCAAATAAAGTAGAGTGTTGGTCTTTAAGCTGCATCAATGTCAAACACAGAAATGCAGAATTTTGGATTTCAAATGTATAATTTGAAAGGAGCAGTGAAAATAAACATGTACCACCGTACGCCACCTGGCGACCAACCGTCCAAAGTAAACAATTATGACTCTTAGGCTGATCGCTCGTGACCTAGAAGTAATTCACCAAATCAACATGCCTAACTGGATTCATTGAAAAGCCGATCTCAATTTTATGGCCTATGCTTAATAGAATTCTACAAAATGTCTCAATACGTGGCAACACGCAATCAGTCACTCATTCGAGATTCATCTGAAGTTAAACATTATTTCGCCGACGAATATTCTTTCCGGTATACAAGTAAATAAACATTGCAGAATACAATATATATTTTATGTAGAATAAAATATACAATTTTATTAAAACATATATAGAATATTCTGTAATATTTTCAAGATGTTTTTTTCTATTCCACCACATATTTTTTTACCATGCTTAAATGTATCTGTAGAAATTCCTACAAAACATCACCACAACTGTTGATGCCATTGGCAAACAAGCAGTAGACCTATCAAATAACACGTGTAATGTAGCGCTCCTCATACACTACTACGTTATGTACCCAACAACTTTGTGTTTATGTTTCTATTTCGTCTTCCGTGTCATTGCTGTAGGTCTGTTTGCGTGTAGGAACTCACTAACTGCGTTGACAGTGTGAACTAATGAATTGTGCTAACAGCGTGACAGCGTCATCGCGTACAGTACGGGGAGCTAGATGCCCGGCTGAAAAAAGTGACACGCGACAATTTAATTAAATTTTGAACTCCCCCATTAACTATAATTATTACTCTTTCGCCGTGCCGCTTTGACATTTCGACTACCCCAGAGCGACAGCACAGGATATAATTATACGCTAAGTTAGAATGGGTTAAATTAAAGCAACAATGCATATGCAATAACTAAAAGTAAATTTTGGATAAGTATATATATTATACTCGTGCTAAACGGCTGATAGGGTAGCTCTAGTTATTGAACTTACATTAAGTCTTAATCTACTGCTTTGTCCAGTAACTTGGCTACACTGTCGTCCCAGACAATTACATAGAGGCGTGTCGTGCTTGAATGTATCATTTGCTACACAAAACAATACAACATACCCATGCTCAGTGCTGTTCTCGATGTTTCGTGCTGCTAGCTTTCCGTTGGCGAGCGATAACAAACCTGACCCCGACGAGTGTTATGTATACTGATCAGCTCGCGGAAAACGCTCACTGATATCGAGGCTTCTTGTGTTTGCGTAAGCCAGTATTCAGTGCTGGAAGGCCGAAGGTGTCTTCACACGGTACAATCAGTAAAGTAAGCGCCTTTTTGCAATGTGTAAGTATATTTAGAAAGAAACACAATGCAGTAGCAAAATTAAAAGAAACAACAAATGTAAAAGTTTATCATATTCTCTAGTATTATATTATTATATTTAATTATGACCAGTTAATAAATTTATAAATATGTGTGTAACACAAAGCATGTTAATTGTTATATTACACGAGGTTTTTCTGTGTTTGTGTTTCCAGGGTTGTTCATCAATTTACTTTTATTTGTATATATGCATTGTACCTACTCCATGTTTGACATTGTCTGAGTGAATATTTGTGGAGTATATCAGTAGAACAAATTTAATCGTCGATAAATTTCCAGTATCGTTGAATAATCTAATCAACACAGCGGCGCCTTGACTAAAGCGCCGAGACGTGTAATTATACATAATCTGATCTGATGTAGACAGAGCAAGAGTGACACTAATACAAAAGACGCAAGTGTTCTTTGTAAGTGAAGTAATTTATTTGTAAAAACTTAAAACTTCATTATTATGTATTTATGTAGCCTCCTCGGCAGCAATGCAAGACTGCGTTTTGCTTTGCATTGATCATATGGATGACTCCAGTCGAATCTTTGTTGTGGTTTCCACCCATTGTTACGCATGCACCAGGTAAGGGCAATCTGGACAATAGTCACAGGAGCTGACTTGGCTGCCTACTGAAAATGGACATCCAAACTTGGATTGTTATCAATGGTCCATAAGGTCCAGCCAACCACTAATTGGCGCCCAAGACCTATTTGTTTTATCTTTATGGTGCAGCATGGGTAAATATTTAGTTCCGCGGGTCCACTGCTGCTGAGATGAACACAGGGTACCCTACGACGTACGAATCGTTGGGTGTGTTTAGCTGGTATGCATACATGACCAAAGACGATGCAACACCATGCAATCAGGCAACGGTCACAAATCCGCAACAGTTAGAAAACAAACCGGTTGACACCTGCTACACCAGAGGTGGACATCTCCGGGTTGTTTGACAGTGGTTGCCATGCGGTCTCTGAACGGTAGACCCTCTGATATAACAGGGTGTTGTGCAAACAGTTGTTATCTCAACAAGAATGTGAACAGTGTTACCCTGGACCAGAATCAGCTACACTCAACTGTATTTATGGTGAATGTACATATATGCTCATATATCGAGGACGCAGAACAAAATGATGACGATTCTGAAGATATGTAGAAAGTATAAAATTTTAGAGGATACGTTTAATTTCAAAATTTACAGAGTTTGACATCAGTCATGTTTGAATTATTGAAGAATGTCCACAGTGATGAGATATGTATTCAAAAAAATGTATTAAAAAATCACATTCGCTTATGAAGATTAATTCAATAAGTCAACACATGTTTTGTGTCATAGGTGCATTCACCGATGATGGCTATATCTCTCCATAATTATAGATATCTAAATAGCAAGCCACGAGTACATTTATCCGGGACAACTTGCATACATCCGTTCGCAGCAGCACGCATACATTCCCGCACATAGCCATACATCACAAACGAACTTGATTACATAAAGTTAACTTAAATTCATTAGTCTGCTGCTGTTGTTTGGGTGTTGTTAGATTCCTCTCGCATAGCAACGTGCCCTTGTACTGCCAGCGGCCACAAAAAAGACAACAGCCTACCATCT
>JAODUO010000371.1:252500-315000 GCA_025642075.2 Ridgeia piscesae
TTTGTAACCAGATATGTGGTGCTGAATAATCACCTTTTGACAGTTGGTCCTGGTTTAGTAAGCACGTATGTGCACAAGTGTGAACACAGGTTTTTCTGTGTCTAAACAGTACCATTGCATTTGAAATGTGAATAACTTTGTTCTAGTGCGTAATGCTTTACAATCATTACATTTGAATCCCCATTCAAATGACATTGGTTAACAAGCCTGCTTTTACCCCAAACATTTGCTGTATGTGATTGTGTTCTAGTCGTTTAATTATACATACCTTCGCAATCTCTTTGTAGGACGTTGACTCTCGATGTCATCATCTTCTGGGACAGTGTCTATGTCTGAAGTCATCTCGGCCACTTTGCATTTAGCCTGCGCCCATGATACTGTATCAATGACACAAAATATACCTGTGAAACTACATGTATATATGGTATAATTTTAAGTTACACAGATGATTTGACCCTCTCTGGTGGCACTATCCTCAGTGGTATATCTTCATATTATATTTGTATATAAGACGTAAAATGCAATTCGTCCGTCAATTTATTTATATATTATAGTATTTCCTATTAAAACAATTATTCACATTGTATTTCTTTTCAAATAATTACTCACAACACTCATTTGTTATACATGTTTTTTTAATAAAACACAAGTCAGTCAACTAAAGAAATATTAATGTTAATGGATGATATATTTCCAAACATCAGAGAAAAGAGGAAAATAGCTTACCAGTCTTATACATAATTCGTCTGAGTGGAAATGATTTCCACTCATCCCCTGGAACTTCCATATTCTTTGCTGCATTGCGAACTCTATTAGAGTCCTTATAGGGGGGCCAAAGGGCACACCCCTGCCCTGCAGTGCCCAGCCAGTTTTCTGGAATAACTGCTAGCAGATTGTCATCTGCATACTCGACAACCAAGTACATACTGGTTTTGATTGTGTATGAAGACCTATAAAAAAGCCATTTCAGTAACTACACCCTGTCATGAAAATGTTGGAAGGTACAATCCAAAAATAAGGTGTCTAATTGCTGCAGGTTTTTTACATTTCACTTGTGCATTCCTCACAGGATAGTTGAATAATAATTAGATTTGTTAGTGGTAGGAAAAGTGGTAAGAGTAATTACATACTAACATACATACATTGTTTTGTTATGGTTTGATGATAAAAAATGTATCTAATGAAGACAGGCGCATATGTAGCTCACTGACTGGTCTGGTCAACTGAGCTAAGATTCATATGAATTGGTGGAGAAGAGGTATAATCACAAAGTCTTCCTTATATGGAATCTTGACAAATTTGCATGCAATCTGTGACACCAATACACTTTCTATGCTCCCGCACAATTTAGCTACTTTCAAAATCCCCAAGTCTGATGAGTTCAGTGGTTCAGTAAAGAAATCGGAATGTTCAGTGAAACTTTCAAAAAACACAATGGGTTCAGACTCGTCACAAGGACCTTTGCAAATGTTCCTGATCAGTCCATATGATGAACCCACCTTAATACAGTTATCTCCATCATTGATAGAAAAATATAGGTCATTATACTGAATTCCTGAAAACTGTGAATATTGCCTAAATTCAAATGGAAGAGGTCCCAGGGTATGCTCCTCTTTCAGAGAGCATTTCTTTAACTTCGTGTCCACTTTGGGCACATTATGCATCTCTGACAATCGACGAATGACCTGAGAAAGTGGCAACTGAGGCTTTCTAAGCATTTGTTTTATCTTGCCAAGAAAACTTTCAAATGGGAAAGCAGAGAAGGTATCAAGGGGGCCAAATCGCATTGCATCGGCTGCGAGATGAGTCAACCCGTGAACATTGTAGACAAGCATGTCCTTTCCATACAGTTTACCCCATTGTTCTACAAACATGCACAAGACACCGTGAGCATACTCGCAGTGTGTGGCATAATGCAGAGGACTGCAAAGACAAAATATACCGACAACAAGAAGCAAAAAATGCTTGTAAAACATGTCGGAGAGTTTGCCCTTAACGACAACAGCACCACTGTAAAGGATAAACTGTCGAAACTCTGTCGCTTTCCATCTATCCACTTCCGATAATGATCTACATTTGCGGGGAAATTCCCTGGGGAGATACTTATGACAGGAGAGGATACATTCGGAGATCTGACTGATGTTATGTGCACCAATGCGACACCTATTCACAACAGGCCCTTTCATCCAACTCCATATCAAACGATTCATGACTCCAAGATACACAAGATGCATAGGATCATGGGGAAATTGTGAAATCATTCCGAGTGAAAGATTGCAAAGTGGGGATAAAATGCCACGTAAATGATGATTTTCATCTTTCATTTCATCAAAATCAGCATCAGTGCGGAGTGGAGAATCAATCTCTGGAAAGGTTACTTTGCCTTCCCAGACACCATTCTGAATACATTTATCACAACCATGATAAGCGTTGTGACCCTTGATGTTTTTGATAAAGGCACGTGCAGGAGCATCACAGATAAAACATGATAAATGAATACCAAGTTTGTTTTCAGACCCATTGACTTCAATTCCGTGTTGTTCGATATAATGTACTTCACCAATAAAATCCTGAAGATATTCCCCTACATCACCTGGCTTTTTCTCACCACTGAACAAGCCAATGATAAATGGGTCCGATACAAGAGGCTTCACAACCCTTCCTAGAATTGGCCAAAACTGGGCCTTTGAGCTTTTAAACAGAGGCAAACCATCTATATTTATCTTAATATGAATGCAATTCAGATCAGTAGCCTGACGCAAAATATCAGTAGTGATATATCTTGCCACACCTTTGGCAATTCCGAAGTGGTGATACAAGCCGTCAGATATAGTACGGATATCGTACTGCCTTGCTGTCTTAAGAAGTGTCCTTGCATCATTTGGCAGATTTGGAAAAAATGTTTGCAAAATTAAGAGGAGTTGTTGTAGAGCACTGTGGGTAATTCGAAATGATGATGCCCAGTCAGCTAAATTTGCAGACAACTCTGCATCTGAATGATCCGTGATCTCAGAATCACAATCGGATGTTTCAGGTTCAATGTCAGAGTCATTTGAACGATGATCACTGTCCTGAACAAATGTTTCATGCTCAGTTGAGCATCTAGCAGTTGAAGCTCCTTCGGGTGAAGTACCTTCACTACTAGACGAATCCAGTTCAGAGTCGTCCCAGTGAACAGCCTCGACAGAAGAATTTATATCTGATGTAGAAGCATGGACCTCATCATTTTCATTTTGAGTCTCAGACGGCTGGTTCTCAATGTTGGGAATTAAACTGGATTCTAATCCTTCTTTCACATAGGTCAGATGAGCAGAAACCCTTGCATTTATTTTCCTTCGTTTTGTCCAGTATGAGAGATCCATGATAATTTAAACAAACTAAAAATCAAATAATCATAAAATTAAATGAAACAGAATTAGGCCCTATTTATAATATTGTTATTGTAGTGACCTATACCAGCCTAATGTCAAGTAATGATCAGGACACTACAGAGCCAGCCCAGCACAGAGAGGATCTGTTGATGTCACAGCACAGTGACAGCTAGTGTTGTCAAATACAACAAATCAAAATGTCAAAGTAAGAGAAAAAAATTGCTTGGTCCTTGGATTTAATTATTATAAGGTACCTATTAGAAATGAACGATCAATAAATGCAATGCCCTAAATCATATATGATACCTTAATAAATCGGTTAAATTGGTCAGTCGTTGTTAGTACCATATATCATAACATGACTCAGTGCACTGACCTTGTCAGGTCGCCGCTGCTGCCTTCAGCACCAGTGATCGATGGATTGTGAAATATAATACGCGTGGGCCATACGGTGCCAGCAAATTTGACACTTCAAGTTTCGCACGGATCAGACAAAAAGCGCGACATTTGTGGATTGGGCAAAGGGCCATCTAGATGCATCCTCTTCGTAAAAACAAAAATTAATTAATTAACCCGACCGTTTTTTAAGCGCGGAAATTTCCTTAAATTTGCTTCTGCTTTTAATTTACAAGCGACGACAAGATTATGAAAAAGAGAAAATATATATAAACACATATATTTTACACAATTTGAAGATTATAGCTGCTTATATCGCTATCATGCAGGCCGGCAACGGGCCAATTAATGACGGTAATACGTATTTATAGCGCTCGACTTTGCATTATGACATTGCCGTCGGGCCGACATCGGCCGATGTCGGGCTTTATGCGCGCGAAGACAGCGAAGTTGTCGATATCCTCCCGACGTCGGCCCGACATCGGCAATGTCGGCCGATGATGCCGATCACTGCCGATCTCCTCCCGACGTCGGCCCGACATGTTGTGCTGTCTGGGCTGTTTTCCTTCCTTCAGATGGTAATAAACATTTTCTCTAAACGCTCTTAGTAAGTTGTTGTGGAGTGGCAGCAATCAGGTCAAACGCAATGGGGGATTAAGACATTCGTGATCACTCCTGTATAGTAAGTTACGCAATAAAACCTCTGTTAGACATTAAGCCAGCGGTCGCACATCATTTTTACTTCGAACCTGCTAAGCTCATTGGTCCAGTGAAGTACCAATGAAACTTGAATGCAATAACCATCAATTACCAAATGAAGGACACTTTTATAGAATCCGGTCACCCCAGTCTATATCCACATCATCAAAATAGTTCTTCGTAAAATATGTTCAGGTGTCCGCCACTGATCAAACATCTTCGTGAATGCTGCAAATCAAGACTTGTTCATCGCTTACATCAATGAGTTCTCGGCCACATCACAAAATCACGATAATACCATCAGCGGCCTTCAGTAGACTCAGAGGCAACATATTGTCAAACAGAGGCATCTCAATGAGAATTAAAACCAGATTGTATCAAACCCTCATACTCATTACGACCCCAGAAGCCATTGAAGTGTTCGAGATGCGTTGCCTGCGAGCTATTAGAGGTATTACAAAGGCAGACAGAATGCGAAACAGCCAAGTCAGAGAAGAGACGTCACCTTTGAATCTGTATCAGATGTCACCAGACATAGAAGACTCTGGTGGTGAGGACACGTTAGTCGTATGCCAAGCGAAAGCTTAATTAAAACAGCTTACACAGACGATTTCTGAGGACCAAGAAAAACAGGAACAGCACGAAAAAAAATTGAGAGTTCAAGTCAGACAAGACACTGGCCTCCCGTTGCTAACGGTGTGCTTAATATAGGCGTAAATGACGGGGTGTGTCGTCCAGGAGGATAGCCAAGGATCAGATTGGCCTATGCGGTTATGTCTAGTAAGTCATACCATCTTCTACAAGAAGAATGCCACACCAGCTGACTCGTACAGCTGCCCTAAGAAAACCTCGAAGACCTGCAGCCTCGTAGAGGGCCTTGCAGATCAAATGTAATGTAAAAAAGGGCCACGTCAATGTGTTGATTCACTCACAGTTTTACGTGTATATAATAATGATTAATGTTTAAAATGCACGTCCCAGATAGTGTAGTATTCAGCGTGTATACCACCGCGCATGTGTACACGACTAGTCAAAAAACCATATCGAGTAACAACACTGCCGTCCCGAGTAAGACTCGCCTTATGTTACATGGTGTCAGAAGTGGGACAATGCAATTACTGTCTTTCGCGGGGCAACGTGCATGAAATGCGGGTATGTTGCCCCGCGAAAGACAGTAAATGTAATTATGGTCGCAAGAAGGGACATTTCGCGGCGATGTGCCGCAGAAAGGCGAGCGCCTACATGGTGGAGGAAATGTGTGGCGCTGAGGAGTCAGATGATGACGGCGGCGCACATCTGATCAATACCGTCACTGACGCGGGCAAACGCGACTGGTGGGAATGCATAGAAGTAGATGGATTTCACATCGATATAAAATAGACACCGGCGCCACGAAATCTTTGTTGCCATACAAAGTGTTCAAAGATATGCTCTACGATACATCAATAACGAAGACCACTCGCAAATTCAAGTCGTACACACATCACCCAATCACAGTGGAAGGCTACGTCACACTCCCCACACGTTACAAGAACAAGGTCGTGGATGTCCAGTACTACGTGGTTCATGTCGATCAACAGCCGTTGTTGTCAGGGCAAGCCAGCGAACAGCTAGGCCTGATTTAAAGAATACACGAAGTCACCAACGAGCTTGACAAGTACCCGAAACTGGGAAAAACGACAGGTACGCTTCCAGGGACATATTCCATCAAAATAGATCCTACAGTCACGCCTGTAGTACATGGACCAAGATGTCAGCCAAAAGCACTGTCAGCGAAAATACGTACGAAACTGAAAGAGATGGAAACTGTAGACCACATTACCAAAGTGACAGAGCCCACCGACTGGGTTAGTTCGAAGGTCACGGTTATGCGAAATGGAAATTTGAGAATCTGTTCGGACCCCAAAGATCTTAATAAAGCCATCAGACGAGAACACTATCCAATTCCAACGCTGGAAGAAGTGGTCGCATCAACGCCAGGTGCCAAAGTGTTCTCCAGGATAGACGCAAAGTCTGGATTCCTGCATATCAAACTCGAGTACGAATCGAGTCTACTGACGACTTTCAACACGCCAATCGGAAGATACAGGTGGTTGCGCCTCCCGTTTGGCATAAAGTCGGCTCCAGAAATCTACCAGCTATCGATGGCGCATGAGCTAACATGGGTGATATCCTGATCGTAGGGAAGACCCCCACAAGAACACGACAGGATAATGAGAAAAGTTGTTGAGAGAGCGACCGAGTGGAATCTCAAACTCAACTTCGCCAAGTGTCAGGTGAAACAACCAAGACTTACCTACGTGGGACACTTGGTGACTGACCAAGGCTTGCAACCGGATCCAGAGAAAGTTCGAGCAGTACGCAGCATGCCAGTTCCCGGAAGCAAGGAAGACGTACGCAGATTACTTGGATTTGTCCAGTATCTCTCGAAATTCATTCCGAACATGAGAACAGTGGATGCCCCACTACGGGATGTGATGAAAAGAGATGTCAATTTCTACTGGAACGAGCAACAACAGAGAAGCTTCGACGAGCTGAAGGAACTCTGTTGTAGAACGCCAGTGTTGGCGTATTATGACGTGACGTAAGATGTCACAATACAGTGTGATGCGAGCAGCTACGGACCAGGAGGTGTCCTCTTACAAGACGGTCGTCCGACAGCATACATATCGAGAGCGCTCACACCGACAGAGAAAAGATACGCTCAACTGGAAAAGGAAATGTTAGCTATCGTCCATAGCTGCAAGAAATTCCACTACTACCTACAACACCTTGGAAAACCTACAACAGTTGAGAGCGATCACAAACCACTTCAGGCGATATGCGCAAAGCCATTGCTATAAGCGCCCATGAGGCTACAAGCAATGTTGCTGAGACTGCAGCCATACGACCTGAACGTGACGTACAAGCCAGGAAAAAGCTTGGAGTCCAACGCTAGGACAACCGGTATCACACCAAACGACCTGAGGCCGAAGCCGGTCAGCCCGGTGTGTCAACAAACACCGGAGATGGTGGTCGCGCGTCCAGGCCCAGGCAGATCACAATTAACAGGCACCGCCGGGTCCAAGTGCACCCACTAATTACACCATGCCTCCCACGGGATTTGTGACCCGCAGTGGTCGTGTGAGCACGCCACCACGACGCCTGGACCTCTGACCAGGTCAGCCGAACGGCAAACGTCACGACTGAGACGTTCCAGGCGCTACAGGGCAGACTAATCCTTGACTAGTTGTTTACTCTACGACTGTAGATAGTCCCCTGACTAGTTGTTTACTCTACGACTGTAGATTGTCCACCCTACAGTCAGTATAAATTTAGAAGTGTGAATAATGGAAAGAGAAAACGGAGACATTGGCAGACATTGAAAATTTGGCAGACATTGAACATTTACTTTTATGAATAAGTCTAATTATGTTCACGTTTTTACAATTTCTGAATCCGTTGATCTACACGTTTATTTGGTTTAATAGTAAACAGAACATTTCTTTGAAAGAAAAGGAGATGTAGTATTCAGCGTGTATACCAACGCGCATGTGTACACGACTAGTCAATAAACATATCGAGTTACAACACTGCCATCCCGAGTAAGAGTCGCCTTATGTTACAGATAGCGTGCAAACGTTAATCTAACGTTAATGTTACTTTAGCAGAAACGTTGGTTTAACGTTTATATGCGAACGTTGTTTTAACGTCATTTTGCTCGTTAATCTAACGATTCAATCTTAACCAAACCAAAACAACAACAAAACTAACGTTTCGAGACCGTTAGAGAGATTAAACCGTAACAAAAATCAAACTATATATATATATATATATATATATATATATATATATATATATATATATATATATATATATATATATATATATATATATATATATATATATATATATATATATATAGCTCTATGTATCACAAAATAAAAAGTCATATTATAAGAGCACTGTATCTGAGAAAAATTTGAACTGTGTACACAGTCACTGTAATCACGTCACTGATATGCTTATTAAATTTAATCAAATTCACTCTGGATCTATGAAAAACAAATCTAATATGTGCGCTACGGTGCGCTACCCGTGGGCGTGACCAGGAAGTCTAATCCCATTGACGGTGTCGCCATCTGTTGGGGTTTGTAAAAACAGCTAATTTAGTTCCCGTTCATCCGATTAGCATTTGAAATGGCAGATCCAGGTAAGAATTAGTTTGTTTATATTAATGCCTACACTGAGATGCCCCATTTTTGAGCCACACCTGTATCTATGCTATTTATGCTAACAAGAGATTTCTCATTATTCGCAGCTTGCTGTAAAACTATTGAAGTTGTGACATTTGAGATAACGTGGGTGAGCGATAATTGGTGTTGAGTAGTATATAAATAATACTAAGATTTATCTTTTACCGGTATCCTTGCTTTGCATGAATAGTAAACTGTGAATCTGGACGATTAGTTAAAACAATCCTGGGAACATCAGATTTACAAACTTCAGCGAATCTAAAATATGGCACCCAAATTCAGAATCATCACTTCACTGAACTCGACCCGCTTTGCCTTGGACTTGGCCAACTTGACTCTTGAGGCTTGGCTTGAGGTCTGAGCCTGAGGCTTGACCATGATAAAGCCGGTCCATATAGACTAGCATACTGTCTGCCAGTCAATGTACAAACTCATTCTCTGTGTGTTCCCAGGTATTTATTGCACAGCGCCCTAAGGCCTTCATCTGGCAAACATGTGAAAGACACACAGTATCTGCGCTTGAAAATGGGTGGCACTGTCACACTCATGCATGTATTTATAGTTTATTTCAGGTCATTATACACATCTTGACTGGCTTGTGTGTATGTCAGTTAATAAGCACACTTCTGTCATCCAAAACAATTTGATCCTGCATGAATGCACTGGCTTTGAAGTTTGATTTGTTGTCTGCTGTTCTCTATTGGTTGCATAAAAATTTTAATTTGATGTATAATGTGTTCTTTTTCAGAGAGCGAGGAGAATGTGTTCAAGTTCAAAGATGAGCAACCAGTGTCTGATCCTGTGCACGAGTACACTGACACATTGCGAAATGACAAAGCTGCAATTATAATTGACAATGGTATGTGTGTGTCAACAACAACTCAGAAGTTAAATACACATGTACATTTTCAGAATCAAATGCATTTAGACATTTTAAATATAATTGGGCTGTGTTTTAAAATGTGAAGTAGAATATAGGCAAGTCATATAGCTTGGTGTCCAGTCCTTGGAATTGTGCTTAACATATTCATTACCCCCCCCATGCAACCCACCAATGGCAGATATGCTCATTCCAACGGGATTTCTAATCTAAGAGTTCGCATTCAGTAAATGGCTTCACGTAATGTTGTCATAACGCAGTGCCATGATTCCATCTTATAACTTTCTTCTAAAGGAGGATGTTGGGGAATGCATAATTTGGCAATATATCATTATTCATCTGCGGATCACCCCGTAGGATGCCCATGACAGAACATTCTGGAAATCAAGAATTCGGGCCGCTGACCCCACCTAGTGAGAAAAGGCGAAGAAGATCTGTATTATAAAGCAATGCAGTTCTCTGACAATCTGTATGGGGCTGACATTTTTTGTACAGTGTTGATGGTCCAATAGGGTGGATCATAAATTAAAATTTGTTAGTTCATCTGGATAGTGTGTAACTTAGAGAAATCAACAACTGTTACCTCTGCACATAATGTTGAACTTACAAAGCTGACATTAATAGTTCATAAATTAAAAAAGGCATTGGCATCAATTGACAATCAAAACAGTTTGAACTCATGGGACTTTTTTATTGGGCAATGCTGGCTACCTCAATTAGTTACATTTAAATTACTTAACGAAGTCAGTGTGAACTAGTCAGTTATGTGTAATCATTACAAATTGAATGATGTTTTTTTTTAACTCAGGCCATCTCTTATGTTTCCCGGAGCAGGTTCATACCAATGTAGAGCCGGATGGGTGACAGATGACAAACCTCGACTCATCTTCAAGAATGTAGTCGCCAGACAGAGGAGTAAGAAGGTACAAGATTAGCTTTTCTTAGTGCATAACATTATAAGTGTTTGGTTCCTGAATCATGTTATGCAATTTAATGTGTCCATGATGCAGATCTCTGAAAAATTATTAACAAAGTTAACAAACTTCATATCAGTGGAATTTGTTTTATTTTAGTGTGTTTTCATTTATCATATGTTATTAGCTTGTTATGATTTGCACATACACACAAAATATATGTGGTGTGTGTTTGTGGTTTCAGTTAAGTATGGACATTCACTTACCATTTGTGAATCATTCTTGAATAAATACAGTTTCAACATCTTATACCCTCCATCTGAAACTGTATTTTTTTTTACGCACAATACAATGGTGTATTTGGGTGGATAATTAGTTTTGTCTGTACTACGTTTTGTGAGAAATAGGACATACTGATGTTCGTTCCAGCAGGATGCTGACGTGCTCATTGGCAATGACATCAGGAACCTGGAGGTGGTGAGATGGCAACTAAAGACCCAGTTTGACCGTGGCGTTGTTGCTCAGTATGACATTCAGGTGACTGCATGGTGACTTCAGTGTCCCCGAAATCCTAGTCTTAGAAATTAATAATTATTACGGTAATATCACAGCATTAACTGAGACACAGAAATATCATGTGGTAATATGGATAGTTGACAGTAACTGGTGATTTCGGAAATGATCCTGGTGTTGTTGATGATTTTTGAGATTAGTAAACAGGTAAAATTTAAAAAAATTATATTTTAACTTGTATTTACAAATACTGTTATTTTTCGTAAATTTGTTCCTGCTGTGTTATACTCAACGCACAGTCATCATGAGAAGTATTGGTAAATTTCTTATCACAAGTATTCTATCATCACATCGACTAATTCTTGATGAGTAATCTGTCCTGCTATTACTGTTTACCCATAGTATTGCACAGTTGGAAATTATGATAACCCCAAATATATACTTACTACATTGTTACAACAAAAACTGATTACATTTTGAAATATACAGCCCAAATTACTGCACATGCATATGGTGTTACATACTCACCACACTCCATTGAAAAACTGGTCAATGGCCCCATACCATTTTTGTATTGGTATCTTAATGTTTGTATACTGTACTCTAGGTGATTGTCTTTGTGGTTAGGTCAGAACCAAGGAACCGACATAATGTGTCATAAGGTAAAACAACATCACAAGGGACAGTGTCACTCAGTATTAAAACCAAACATTACAGGAAAAGGTTATCGCCGAACATGCTGATCATTGACGAGATGTGACTTAAATTACATGTGCAAATTTCATTGTAAAATAGTTATGTATATGCTGTTTTTTTCAGGAGCAAGTGTTTGATTACATATTCGCCCACCTTGGTGTCGACACAGTGGGTTCCGTTGATCACCCCGTTGTGATGACAGAACCTTTATGTAACCCTAACTACTGCAGACTCCGTAAGTTCTCGCACCATCCACCTTGTCTGACTCTTCTCTTTGGCTTGCGAGTGAGTTCAGATTCCACAAGATTATGCAATGTCTGTGTCAACAATATGGAGGATTGTTTAATATAACTGTAGAGCTGTAAAATTCAAATGAAAACTCATTCTTCCTGTCATAAGGGTACGTATGGTTGCTAGATTGGCTTTTTTTAAATATACCATTAACACATTTTGTTGTGCCTATATTGTAAAGTAAGTCTGACAGAGTAAAACATATATTACCTTTTCTGTCTAGCCCCATTTTCCCATCATGACAAAGGAAATGGCCACCACTTGCAGCACATCTAACACTCCAAAACTAAAAAATATAGGAAAGGATTGTTATGACCATGGATATTCTCCATACTCTATAAAAAATACTTCCATTTTGAATATATATACATATTTTGGTTAAATGAGTTTCTATGTGTTTTGCAGAGATGTCTGAACTGCTGTTTGAGTGCTACCACGTGCCTAGTGTTATGTATGGTGTTGATGCCATGTTTAGTCTTCACCATAGTCAGCCAGACAAAGGTGGGTAGATCACATAGTATTAATCACTGCAAACCTCTAAATAATCTCTCTACAGATGTATAATCTAGCTATGTGTGTATGTAATATTTTTCCTGTGCTACTCTTGGTCGGTTGCATCTGGATACCATATTTTGACGGGTTCATTTATAAATAGATTTGTAAAGTTTAATTAGTAATTTTCATAACAAAGTATAATTTCTTTAAAAATGTGTCATTATGATAAGATGCAATGCATTTAGCTTCATAGGTGGTATGATAACTTTCATATTGTGATTATTGTGATCAGTTGCATATAATCCTGTCAGGTAAATTTTAATTAGACATTTTCATCAACACCCCAATAAAGTGCACAATAGTCACATGATCTGTGGTATATCAAGGTACGCTGTATATCGCAAAACGTTGATAGCCTTGTTTGAATTTGAAATAGAATTTTTTTGCAAGTTTGAAGATGTCTTTTGCTATGATATATGACTAACAAAATATCTAATGCAATATCCAGTATATTGTAAAAACTGAGATCAGAAGAAACCGAGATGTTGTTTATACATTAATCAAACATGAGGTCAGATACATTAGAAAGTATTTCAAATACTTTTTTTTAATACTTTTAAAATACTTTCAGGATGTATATCTATATAGATAAAAAAAATCATCCATGGCATCTGCATCTATGTGAGTTGTCACAAATTATTTGGACACTTCAAATAGTTTAAGAAAGTACTTTTAATTCCTAAATGTCAAATACAAAAAATAATTAGATACTTTCAAATACAAACGTAATTGACCCTATGTATTTGACTCCTTGCAGCCTCAATGGATGCCCTCGTCGTCTCGTGTGGCTACTACACGACCCATGTGCTTCCCATACTTGGTGGTCAACTGCAAGCTGACCGTAGTCGACGCATCAACATTGGCGGTCACCACATGGACAGCTTCATGCAGAGGCTGCTTCAGCTCAAGTATCCCAGTCACTTTGCAGCGCTGACTCTGTCTCGGGCCGAGGTGTGTCATTTACATCAGTCGTTTTTATTTCTTATCAGACAATTGTATCCTAGCTTGCCCTCACCTGTGGCATAGAAAATGAAATAGTAGTAGTTATTGTATTTCCTATTTTTCCCGTAAATAGTTTCCGCTGAATTTAAGAGGAGGACATGCTTCTTGTGAAATGTCATATTTTAATTGTCATCTTTAAAATCTAAAAGTAAAATTACAGTGTTGTGTTTGTATGAACAGAACATGGGATATTAAATAGCAATCAGTTTTGGATCATCTCATGGGGGTGGTTTTATAGATAGTCCCAGTGAAAATTTAATTAACGGTAATATATTTCCATTTTTATTATTTATGCAAACATACATTAATTTGTGCAATGAAGCAGTTTAGCTGAAATGAAACCAATTTCAATAAAATAATTTTTTAACATTACACCTTGTTTAAAAAACAATTATTGCAACGTTTTGAGAAACAGTCATTTTATTTTTGGTTCTGAAATGAACTGAAATTGGCGAGTGCTGAAATATCGTTTTAAATGCACATTGTTTTTATCTGTTTCATGTATGTATGAGTCAAAAATAAAATTGTCGATCAATCAATTTTGGCCAAAATCAAAAAAATTGAAGGCAGCATTTTTGCTTGGCAACCTAACGCCTGGTTGGTTGTAGCTGGTCACATGTTTGATGATTTGAGAGGTGTATGTGAATTTTTTTGGTCAACAGGAGCTGATGCACAGACACACGTATGTGGCAAGGGACTATATGGCAGGAGTTGAATCAGTGGGCCCACGAAGACTACTTCTTCGGCAACGTACATAAGATGCAACTGCCATTTACTGCAGTGAGTGGTACAGTAGAGTGTAGAATAGTTCTGTTCAGTCTCCAAGACGAAACATTCAAGTACATATTTCTTTGATGTTGTATTATTACGCATAATTTTAAAGCATCATGTATCCAGATAACAATTTGCACAATAGCACTTCAATATGAATGTTTAACTCACATTAAACTACTTCTTTGGCAGCATACGTAAGATGCAGTTACCATTTACCACAATGAATAAGAATAGTTTGATTCAACCTCCAAGAAGAAACATTCAAAAGTATTGATTTGTTTATTATGAAGCATATATTGAGCAACATGTGTCCATATACCAATCTGCTCAAAGGTATAAATATAATACATTAAATGACCTAGGCCTATCAAATAGAAGTATTGAATAGTAGGTAAAAGAAAACGAGTTAAAAGTCACATATAGATTTATATATATAAAATGTTAGTTAGATAATCCGAGTAATAAAACATAAATAAATATATGTACATATAAACATACATGTAAAATAAATTAATTAGCCATTTAAATACCTAAAATGTGCTTAGATTAATAACATAAATACATATAATTTATATAAATAATAATAAATAAATAACTGCATTCTAAGTGCTTAATCTAGTGTCGATATCGCACCAATGCCATATTCATACAACAGAGTGAAGTGACATTTGTTATTCCTCAAAGCCTCCTCCGGTGGTCTCCCAGACAGCGGAACAACAGAAGGAGAGACGGGAGCAGCAGGGAAGAAGGCTGAAGGACCTAAATGCAAAGAGGCGGGAAGCCAAGGTGGGTACAGGGTACCTGGGAGATGTTGTTCTTGTTCTTGTCCCTTTTGTCAGGGGGAGGTTGTCCATGGTTACTGTGTTTTCTTATTTCCACACATTTCTCTCACAATGTTCTCTATCAACAGTTCCCAACTTCTTCTATCTTTTGCTGTTGTTCTCCATTCTCCTCCCTCTATTTCCAGATCTCTCTTAACGCAGTCCTCTCATCACATTCTCAGTCTTCCTCGTCTCCTTTTCCCCTCCACTCTCTGGGCATCTGATCTCTGCCAATTTTTCACCTCCCATTATTTCCACTTAACAGGCCCTTTTTAACCTACTCCTCACCAATTTTTTCTTTGGAAGATATGGCTAAACAAATATTGTTTTTCAACTCCAGATGCACATTGTCAATGTAAATATTTTATGTACCTCCCGGGTAATCATTTCAAGGCATTGGTGAGATTTGTTATTTTCTAAACTGCTGGGGAACAGAATATTGATTCTTGTTAAAGGCAACGTTAAAATCTAAGAAAATATCACCGTTTTTTAGTTTGACATACCCCAAATTCTTGGTTAGTTTCGCTTCACTAACTTAAAAATTAAACTAATTTATCAGCGGTATCATCCATTAAAATGACCGTGGTATTTAGCTGCTTTCCTTCATGCAGTCCTGGCATTAAGATAACTTTTTACAATTAAATTGTGTTGTCTTGTGTGTCTGTTTGTTAACGAATGTATTCACTGTAACCCCAGATGGGTTTTTTTAATGTGCAGTAAAAATATTATGCATTTGAATATTTAAAAAAAAAACATTTTAGTTTGCAAATAATAAACAATTTAAAGAAATAACAGTTAATTAAATTACCTTGGTAAAAACAATTTGACATATTCTTCAACAAATAATATATACATTGTACACAAAATTTCATATATATGTAAGGAAGCACAAACATGAAACAATTATCCAATAATAAAAGGGAAGTAATAGATTTTTTTTTAATGTTATTTAATATTTTTACTGAATTAGAACCGTTATTGATTTTTGACAGTTGGCAGCTGAACAGGAGAGATTGCAGCAGCTGCTGAATCTGGATGAGATGGCAGAGGAAGATGGGGAGGGGGAGGAGTTCCAGGTGGGTGGGTCTACGACCTCTGATCTCAGATGATGCCCCCAGTCTTGTAAAAGTGACGTAAAAGTATGTTCTTATATAGCACAGTATTAGACAATCGCCTACCAAACGTCATACTGTATGGAGAATTGTCCACTGGCCATCGCGACAAAGGGGCACCTCGGAAAAGATATAAAGACACTTTGAAAAGGTCCCACGTCACATGCAACATCGATTACCGCCAGTGGACAATACAAGCAGCCAATCGAACGAACTGGCAACACACAGTCTACCAGGCTACCACTTCATTTGAAGTCAAACGAAGGGCCAACATGGAAGACAAAAGGAAAAGGCAAACAATAACGGGACCCTTTTGAAATAAACACTGGATAGATTGTGACATGCAGCCGCTGTGGAAAGACTTGTCTACCTCGGATAGGTTTCATCAGCCATCAACATGCCTGCACCAGATGAGGACTTCCTGTATCTTCATTCGCGAAGTAGAGCCAAGATGTGACTGCTGAAAGCATCTTGCACTTTAATCCATGGAATACCTGATAAATCAAAGACTGTTCATATACACAAAGAGTTTTCAAAAAAGATGCTGAAAATCGTTGGTTTTTCTTCCTTATGTCTATATCAGGAGAGGTAAATATCCAAAACAGGAACTTGAAAAAATGTGTCACAGGTTTTTTATAGACACTTGGAAATAAACCAGCAGTCTCATGGATGGTCCTTGGAACCGTTGGAATTGAAATATATTTATGAATACATTAAAGTATATAAAATGTATAAGTAAAGCATGTCAGAATCGCCTTGATGACCTATTTCCATGGTGACTATCTTCCTGTTGACAGAAATCACTCTCCACGTTTGGCTATGTGTCCCAGTCAGAGCTTCAGGGAGCCATCATGAAGCTGAACAACTCGATACAGAGGATGCGACAGAAGATGGAAGCAGAAGATGGAGACGTGCGACTCTACCTCCATTATACTTTGTCCAACTATTTATGATAATTATTTTTATTAAAAAAACAATGCAAAGTGTTGGAATAATATAGCCACATTTGTATATTTTCACCTTGCATTTTGATTAAATAACATATGAGGTTGTTTAAAATGCATGAATTAGTAGTGAAATCTGTGGCTCCGTTTTAATTTCAGTTTAATTAAACCTTAAACGTTGGTAGAAATGGGGTCATTCTGACTTGCACTGTCCACTGTTTTATATCTGTGGGTTTGTAAATGTGTGTATTTTATAAAGATTTGCATTATTTTTAAAAGAAACTAAATTGAATATTGGAAGATGAGATTATAATGTATCTTTGGCTTGTGTCCAGTCTAGTCTCAAGTATTCTTGACTGACAAGTGTTGGTAAATGTGTAACGAAAATAAGTAGAGACCAATAAAATAATACAGTATCTATAATGACATGTAAAACAGTATTATACAGATGTGTATATATTCTTTTCCATCGCCTAAAATCTGACCCCATTGTAGCTGTAGTCATTTCTGTCTCACGTCCCAACATTTTGGTTTACAGGTCAAGACTGACCAGTCATGTGACCAATCCAGTGACAACAAGTCAGCTGACTTGGCTGCCGTGGTCAAGAAACAGGTTAGCCTTCATCCATGCACAATTGTACACACTCAGTGAAACAGCTCAGTGAATAAACTAAAGTTTCTGTTGCTAATGTTTTAATTGTGGAATCAAAATGACAGTAACAAGTTTTTGCTGTGTAACTGGTGACATGATTGATAGGGTCAATTCAGGTAAACATTTAGATATTTGGCCGTTTTGCAGGACATTGGCTACATACCCCCAGGTACAAATATGGAGGACTGGCTGGCAGGAATCAGAAAACGGAGGCAGGTATGTATGGCCACTCCAATCCACGTCCACTCAAACACTTGCTGTCATTTAGAAACAGTTTATATTGCAAAGCAATGTAAAAACGTTCCAAAGTGGATATCGTCTTATTTAACAAGATTTAACATGATTGCCTTTCAGAAAATTAACTATATATAAAACAGGCAGACAAGGAAGGCTTTTGCGTAACGAGAAGCCAACCTCTATTTATCTAAGTCTATCCTGCCTTCCTGTGGTATTTCTTGATTCTGTTTTAAAGATATTCACTTTGTCAGCACCTACACAATTAACAAGTAATATTTTTCTCTGAGACTGAATATATACATATAGTGAACAATATAATCTAACCACCCACACAGTATTTTAAAATGTCTCTTCTATGCGTAGTTTTGTTATGTTCTAATGCAGATTTCTCTATAAGTGGCATTAACTAAATATATACTCTTATCTGTCCATTCATCCGTTCATTTACCAAAGATATATGCACACATGGAAGTTTTTAGGTGTTCAATTATGAGTGAAAATCCTCTAACTTTGATAAAACATCACCCGTGTACGCGGTATTATAGGGACATATACAAGTAGTCTACTCACTATGTCCAGGACATTATATCGAGTCGAATCGAGAGACGACAACGTCGCAGTGAGATGACAAAGCGCCGGACACTGGCCTCACAACAGAGAATGAAGATCATCACCGCTCTAGCACAAGGTTAGATTTTAACCAGACGAAAATATACAGTATTTTCCCATTATATACTGATTGTCCAAATTGTTCTAAAAAGATCGTTTTAACAAAACAAACATGAACAGGTTCTTCGGTAGGGTATCCCTATTCTAAAAATGTGATACATATTTTATCACATTTCTGCAAACAGATAATTAGACAAGTTGGTTTTAGTGAATTATTTCCAAATGTGAAACGGCACTCCCCTTATCACAAATATTTGACAAACGATGATCTTTAGTTGAAGAAAACGCAAACTCTTTGTTGTTTATACTAACATATGCAGGCATGCCGGTGCCGTCGCTACCATGTGATCAAGCTACCATGTGACCATGGCGGTGCCGTCGCTACCATCTGATCAAGCGTTGTTCGCGCAATATGTTAATTGTATGGATCACGGCGAGCAACAGAACAGAAGGAATGGCAGATATATTTGCAGAAATTAGTCTGGGTGACACGGCACAATTGTTGCCAGAATTGCAACAAAATACATGACGCAAGGCACTACGCGTTTCGCATCAACGTTTCTGCTGGTTTTACGCAGCTTTTGTTATGCATCGGGTGAGGTGATGGATAGATCAGTTCCCTAATTTAATGGGATAGCGGACAACGAATATACACGAAAAACACACTGAACATTTTATACAATTTACTATAGGATATCACAACATTAGTATGTACATTTGTGAAACATTTACGCGTGCAAGCACGCACAGACACACTATCCGCGTTGATACCGGTTCGACTGCGAACATGTGGATTAGTGTACGAATGACCAATTCTTCCTTGTCGGAGTAAATTCACCAGAAACACTAGTTGGTCAATAGAGTATTCGCATGTTACGTAGTACAGTCTTTTGTATGTTGTTTCTCTTTCATATTTAGTATGCATAAAAACAAGGTTACTCAGAAGTGTGTATTAAATAGAGTAATAATTAAATAGCAAGATTTGTATAAAATAAGCAAAACAATAATAAATCAAACGATATATTTTTATCTGCACAACAGAGAACACATGTTCAGATACCGATGCGGAAAAAATTAACAACTACTTACTATGAAAAACAGTTATATCGTCTTCCAAGCTTCGCAATATCATCGCGTTTGCAATCAGATTTTCAAACAAACCTCGACTACGGAGTGATGAGTTTCACTTGATTTGTTAGTACTTCTTGTACATTCGAATGTTAATATAAACTAATCCTTTGTGCTCGGTGAATACCGGATTTATCCACATATTGATGTGGCATGAGTACACGAACGATTTCGCAGATTGTCATCCCAGTATTGTTTGTGCAATGTCTCACTCAAACCTTCTCAGATTCATAAATGTTGTTTTTAAGCTGCTGCGATCAACGCAATCAGCAGCTGGCATGCATCAGACACACATAGTCCTCCACTGGAATGATCGCATCTAACTTATATTGATCTTCATTAATATTACTAACCTTGACTGTCTAGAGAGAGGAACAAATACTTCAGATCAATATTTTCGTAACCATTCAGTGTCTTGAACCTTGTATAAATTTTAATCCCATTGTAAACTTAGTAAACCCTCAACACTGCACCTCAAGATAGACATCCAGGAATGTATCGTTATCGCAGTAACAAGACATAATATTATATTTATGATAACCTGAATACTACAGTATATGTATTTCATGTTATCTCAGCCACTCAGCGCGCTCCCTTGGTGTACGAATGCTGCGTTTACCGAGGTCTGAACGAAACATTCGCGGCCGCACAAGCCAACCGTTGTATCGCTTTCTGAGATTCGCTCGATGGGTCTTGCGCGTGACTTTGCCCGCGTGCGTTCTTTGACGTCTCAAAGAAGCTGACTTGTACAACTCCGCCACATTATCGATGGCTTCATCCAACATCAATATCGACTTGTCGAAGTAACGATCAACGAGAGGAGCACCTGTGTCGAATTCGTCGCTGGCCGCGGCCTCGATGTTGTCGAATTTTGAATTAATGTCGTACGTGTCGCTCGATGTCTGGGATGGACTGCCAATGGCTGTGAGTGCGATGCCGTCAGCTTGTATCTGTAGTACTAAGATCACTGTCAGTGTCTTCGCTATTGTCCACGAAACAGCCATTTCTAAAACAAAAGATAATGGTATACAGTGAAACATTCCCAAGTTACATGTTACGCGTACACATAATTACGTAGGCGTGTGTGAGCACATGAAACAACTGTTTGGATTAGACCACTGAAAATTAAAGTCGGCATAAGACATCAACCTGCCTCCAGAGAGAAATATACCTTAAATTGTTTCCAATTTAAATGAGCGGCATCATGTTACGTATAATCCCATGTGCAGTACTGTCTACAAGTCTTGTTTAGCCCACGAATGAATTCTGTGCATTATAGCACTGTAAACGGAAGCTATAAAACACATACCTCCAGGGGTGAGTAAATCTTCAGTTTTATCTTAGCGAACGTAAATGCACGCCTTCGTGCCACTACTTTACCGAGGAAACACTAGATCATGAAATGACCTTCTTATATACAGTCGATGAATACCAACTGGAAGACTCGTCTCTTCCCTCGGACGTCCGTATGCATTATGCAGGCATTTACTGCTAATTGACTGTTTTCCTAATTAATTACAAATACGCAGGTGGCGGGAGAAAACGGTACGTGTTTGCGTTGTCCACTGATATGACGCATTAACGACGGTTCACCAACTGGCCGTCCGCTCACGTGGCTATAGCAACCTGTGTTTTTATTATGGTTTTATTTGGCGTAATTGCAGTAATTCTTGTTTTCATTTCGCCTTGTCGTAATAGGCCGCCACTGGTTGTAATCGCCAACGGAAGTGAGAGAGCATAAACCTCAGCCGCCAGCGAGAGGAAGGGGGCATACAACAGCATTCATTTGAGGTCGTGTAAATGCTCTACGAAATTGGTATTCATTTCGGCTGCAGACACTGCAGATCACCTGGAATCAGCCTATCCATCCCGTGGCCGGAAGTCTAACAAAAAGTCCGCTAATCTACCAAAATCCGATGTCGACATTTTTGTTGAAATTCTGGCGCCAAATGTTGTCCTTTTGTTTCATCTAACCGATGTCTTTCGTCCTAGAAATGCGCTTGACTTTACCTATCCACCACGTGCGATGTTGCGTAGCAAAAGCTATCAGAAGCCGCCTAAAATGGATGCCGAACACCTGCTTCTGTAGACGTTCCGTCGTGTATTTTAGTTAAATTCCCACAGATGTCCTCGACTTATTTACTAAGGCAGCATGGCATCTGCTAGATAAAGTATGCATTTGTCGCTGTAAGAACTTAGCATCATGTCTTAGTTATAAAGAAAAACGTGTGCGGACGGGTGTTTCTACAAAAAAGACGAATGCTCGAAAGTGAACTGTTACCTTACTGTCAGTGTGTATACTAGACTCTTCAGACAAAATTGAAGATGGCATCGAATCCCACATTATAACGTCGCATGCTGTCCAGACTGCATCGCTCGAATGTTCGGGACGTTAAAATGTGTCCAAAGATTCATTTGTTTCTTTACAGCAGATAAACCATTTCAGTCGATCAGTTTTGTGTAGGTTTTGTCTCAGTCTCAGTTCTCTGTGACATTTCGCTCTATTTATCTTTCCACTAGTCCATCGTGAATATGTATGTTGACATTTGTTTCTTTGTGTGACGACAAGACTGTGGTGGCTCAATGGACCTTTAGGCACTTCCTGAGTCGCGTCAAGCACTAATGAGTACATTCTATTCTGGTCACCGTCTCGTCTCATAAACACCGGTTCTTCGAGACTTCACGCAGAAAAACAAGACGTTTCACCTTTCCCGATTACACATGCTGTCGTTACAACAAGGTAGATTAGCAGCAATCGCACATAAAGCCAGAAGGTGTGGTTAAGAGAAGTTGGCATCAACATACTTTCGCGGTAATTTACGACCTTATCCAGGATATGCCATCCTCCGCCGAACCAATACTAGATTACGGTTTGACATAATTATAATCGAGCTACGTACGAATATATATATATATATATATATATATATATATATATAATTTTGTAACAAAAAATTATTAATGTGGAACCGTAAGATAAATATTTGTTCCCTGTGATGACTACTGTTTGTATTACAGGGAATATCGCACACTAATTTATTATGACGCTCGTTTCGACACAAAACCTATCCTTCTAAACATGCTCTGAATACGTAGAAAGGGTCCGCCTGATGTCAGTATGTGTCATCTCTGACGCCGCGATATCACGTGATTGCTTTGCTCATTAACTTTCAGCTTTACGCGGGAATCGCTATGTCGATGGTTTTAAAACCGAATTTATACTACACATTTATTTTTATTATTTTGTGCATGTTGTCAAACGTACTTACGTATGTATACACGGAAAAAGAATTTTAGGTAATGCCTTGTTTCTATTCCCTTTAATTATAATCACGCGATAAATTTAGGGTCGGTTGAGAGGTCTGTTCCTCTCAATGGATTTCTCTAAAATTTTAGCACAGTTGTTTTCTCACCCAACCTCATCTTTTAGCCCCCCCGCGCTAATATATATATATATATATATATATATATATATATATAATATATATATATATAATATATATATATATATATACAGGGTGCGAAATAAGTCGGTCCGATCGTCCGGGACGAGTAGTTTTAGAGCTCGGACTAGTACAGTTTTAGTAAAGTAGTCCCGTCGGACTAGCTATGACTTGAAAATGGCAGTTGTTTACGGACGCCCGTTGTTTACAACCGGATCACTTGAATAAAACGAAATGTACAGTGGCAGACAGCGTCTCGCGTTTCGTTTTGACTTTCTAATAGTCGTCGTTCGACGATTAGTCCGTCGGTAAATGTCAAATAATTCAATCTTGTCATGTTTTGGCGTATAACCTTGGCAACAGGTTTTAAAATCATCTAAATAGTATATTGAACTTGTTGCCATTTTTTTCTAGTTGGTTCCATGGTGATTTAGCGGCTATTTAAAAAATGGCCGCCAACCTTAATTTCGCCGTACCCTAATAACTGTTTCATCTAGAGAAATAATTGTGGTACATATATTCTATGGGGCAAGGATTTCAAATAAACCATTTTTGGAATTTTCCGTCTTTTAGGTCCGCCACTTTTAAAGATGGCGGTCGTCAATACAAATGTCACAATATCTCAAAAACCACATCACCTTGAGAAGTAATGTTGACGACATTGAATAGCTAGGTGGATAGCAATATACTCCAATGTACATTTTATCTTCATTAAAATTCATATATCCGTCATTTTTAAAGATGGCGTCCGGCTCAGCCATTTACCCATATCGTAAGAACTACGTAATCTTGAACCAAAAATTGATGGCAAATGTAAGGTTTTTAGATATGATGATTTAAATTGTATTACCTTTATTGACTTTCAAATATCACCCATTTTGTAATATCCGCCATTTTTATGATGACGCCCGACAAAATCTCTAAAAGTATTATATCCACAGCTTAAGAACTACGTGGCTTAGAGACCAAAAGTTGATGTCAAAATACAAAGTATTTAGAAATAATTATGTGTTTTATTACTTTTGACTTATCGGTCATTCTAAAAGATGGCCCAATCAAACAGTATTATTTCTGTATCTTGAGAGAGCCTGTTATCCCTGTCTTATGATCTACGTATCGTCGAACCTTGAAGCTGATGTGGAAATACAGATGTTTGGAGGCAACGATTTAAAGATGGCTCTTAGATATTCTGTAAAACGTTGGCCAAATCAAACATTGATTTATTGACTTCAAATTTATGCCATAACATATTGAAAACTCCCAATATGTTCATTCATCCCCACCCCAACCCATCCAACATACACGGCAATTGCACGTCGTTGTTAAGCGCATGTTGGGTTTTATGCATGAAAACTGTCTTCTACAAAATTTCACCTGTCTTCTGGAAAGTTTATAAAATCCTTTCCATTGACAATCATATGATAAGCACTAAGATGACAAAAGAGAAAGGAAATCTTACTATCGTGGAGTGTAACTGTAAAATAGATGGAATAGAAAGATGGCTCATAAACTGAGATTTTGAAGGCAACATCATTACTCTTTCCCAGGATGCTAGCTATAACACGATCTTGAAAAGAAGTTTTGACTTGAAAGCAATAAATGGCACACGAGTTTGCATACAGAAACTTGTTGTTGCTGGAACCAAATAAATCGAACCATCTAACAAATGACAAATTAACACTTGCTGGAGAATATTGTGCAGGCCAAAAGTGGCACAACCCCATAAGCTATTATATAAATCAATCCAATAGAGATGCTGTCTCATAGTCGATGGAATGACAGCCTTGCAGGGTGTAGGTAGCTGTCAAAAACTTCAGAAAATACAAAGACGATGACGAATCATATGTTAAGCTCATCCAATCAAAAGCTCGAGGTCATGACCAAGTGAAGGTTATCTTTGATAGTTATACGAAATTATCGCAGAGGCAATTCCAAGGGAATACGATCCAATATATAGTAGATGATTCAACGTGCATCAGACTTCTGTACCTGGCTCAAAATGTCTTCGACATGAGAACTGCTGAGAACCTAGTGACCATGACAAGCAATGATGTCAAGACAAACTCCGACTGCCCTGTGTCTACAGGTTTGAGCATACCCAAAGAAGCAAACAGTCGCATGATTCAACTTATTGTGGAAGTTGCAGAAACATATTAATAGTCTTCATATACTCCCAACACACTGATGTCGTGCTCTTGGCTCTTCGCTGCGAGCCACACTTGGGTAGCATCTTCACAACATTTCTTCCATCTTCCGAACTGTACTTGCTGCACTGGCTGGATTTGCAGAAAGCAGAACAGTCCACTGAAGTGGCCAAGGGCTGTGAAGAGTTTTTGTGCACACCATTATGTCCTGGATGGCTCTACATTACCCATGTGGAAAAAGTTTGGTGGTACTTTTCAAATTACTGAGACATGAACAAGGATTAAACAAACTCCCACGTACCCATGGTGCATGGTTGTAACATACAACCAGACCATATGTGCAGACGAATGTTTGATCACGGGATATAGTCTTAGACCCAATCATCCCAAAATCTCTGGAGCCTGGATAGCACCAAAATGGACATGCAGTGTATTTCCCGATCTGATCTTTTTACATGTATGTGATACTACTGACATTCATGGTGCATATTAATGTACTGGTGAAAACCTACTCTCAAGCTGACGAACAATATATTGTATGACAGACAATTTGCTGACAATAACAGTCCGCATGTGTCATGTTCATTTATCATTACCATTGATAATAACCAACCGCCACAATTGTTCCCTATATGCAAGTGCATGTGAAGCCTGTTCCACACGTTGAGCAAGTTTCATGTTTGCATGGGTTTGACTTACATGCGACTATAAGACATGAATAATATGAAAACAACACCTAAGAAAGCGGACAGCATTTTAAGACGGTTTTAAAAAGATAAATGGCCAAGAGAAAATACGCGTGCTTGCGTGTGTAATCTAGCGCGCCATTGGAATTTTCGAAATTCAGTCGGGACCGTGATTATCTCGAATGTCACAGTTTCAACATTGTTTTCGCGCGGTGACTGTTTTTCCCCCGGGGCAACGCCCGAGTAACTGCACTAATAATACATACCGAGGAGAAATCTATAGTGCAGAGTGCTTACTAATGGAGGATGCTGAGTATTTTTGGGCGTGTCTTAATTAAATGTCAGTATGTCACCTTTTGTCAACAGACACCGTCAGTACAACGGCAGCCGGAAGGAACATGTATGTGTGTCTAATTAAATTCCAGGGCGCGTTAATTAAACAGCAGAACCCGTAGGCGTATGCACCTTCTTGAAGGTCAGATCGGAGTGCCCAGAGGTTAAATAGTGTCAGCTTCATCTGGGAGATTGAAATTAATTTATTAAAAAAACTAAACTACAGTCAGTTCAAAAGAGTTCACCTTACGAACGCTAATAATACCCAAATTCATGTAAGATAATATTAAGATGCTATACGCAATGAGACGTGTTAAGCTAGATGTTTTAAATTTGTATTAATGTGTTATTACGGTTACATAGTAGGTGAGAGGGAGGAGGGAAAGTTCACTAGCAGGGTGGCGGATGGCGTATTCGTTGGCAGTTTTACCATGAGTAACCCTAACCAACCGCCCATATACCTAACCGAAAACACAGCTACAACCCGAACTTACTATTATCACGTTAACTAGCCTCAGCCATAATGAATTATGACAACAACTTGACTAATCTTAGCCATAATTCATAATACCTGTGTACGCATCAACCATTCACCACATTTGCTTTGGTGGTCTCAACGAATACGTATCAGTCAGTCAGTCAGTCAGTCAGTCAGTCAGTCAGTCAGTCAGTCAGTCAGTCAGTCAGTCAGTCAGTCAGTCAGTCAGTCAGTCAGTCAGTCAGTCAGTCAGTCAGTCAGTCAGTCAGTCAGTCAGTCAGTCAGTCAGTCAGTCAGTCAGTCAGTCAGTCAGTCAGTCAGTCAGTCAGTCAGTTCACATCATCCCGGGCATGCTTTCACAGTGGCCTCTTACTGAATCTAGTGGCCGTAGCCTTTGACAGCGCGCACACGTGTTCTTAACTTAATGTTGCTGCTAAATATCATGACCAACACACCGTGATTAAACCGCCTTTTCCTAACTAAACTTTCCTTAACTGAAAAGCAATGCAAAGGTTAATTCTTATATACCGCAGTATTCAGTCCTTTGATCTGCCCAAAGCGCTTTACAGTTTACTCAAAACTGTTAAATCGAACACCATCATTACTTTCCCTGAAAGAATTGAGCCCCGCTGCAATTAATGCGCGAAAGCGGATGTTTTGCCACCCGGTAGACGACAATACGACAGAGGAAACAATTTGTCATGTATTTTATTACGGATTGTAAGAACAATATGTTGCAAATCCCCGAAGCACACATGTGCCTGCAACTCATCTCAGTTGATACCAGCTCGTGCATAGCGTCATCTGCATGGAACATGTCTGTGTGTCTAATTACATTCCTGGCCACTTTAATTAAGTCGCAGGACCCGTGTGGGGGAAAGCTGAGGACCAACGTAGCTCGGAGGTTTAATAATAATAACAACAACAACAATAACATTAATCTTACCCTAGCTGATAATGATAATAAAATAGCTTTATCCTAACTAGTAATACCAACAACCATTACTACTCTTTAACCCAATTAATACATTATGTTGATATTAACCAGTAACCACCATTGTCTGGCTGGTTTCAGCGAATAAGCACACATGTCAGTACACAGGATCGACAGTTTCAGGAGTTTACTTTGTTTAGTTTCTCAATATGCTAGACGAAGAGCGTAATCTGATCTCGATGTTGCTGCAAAATAACACAACCAACACCGTGATTACAGCAGCTTTGTCATTTCCTATTTAAATTGTTTGAACAGAAGTGCGCATGCGTGTGTTTGTGATACAAATTAAATTATCAGCAATACGAACGCATGATCTCGTTAACTACGTACGTTTACCCGACGTACGAATACTGCGTTTATTTGAAAAGAATATATATATATATATATATATTTTTTTTCTCAAATAAACGCAGTATTCGTACGTCGGGTATATATATACATATATATGTGTGTGTGTGCGTGCGTATGCGTGCGTATGCGCGTGCGTTTGTATGATACAAGTTGCATGGTCGCGAGTGCGAATACAGGATTGTTAGTTTTGCTGGTTGGATATCGTTAACCATGTATGGTCACTCAGTGTCCGAATACTGCGTTTACCAAGATCAGACCGGAACATTCGCGGTCGTATAAGCCAACTGGAGTGACGTTTTTCTTCAGCTGTGCGGACGATGGCGGACATGTCTTTGTGTGTGGGTTTTCTTTGTCTTCTGCGAACTACGCGGAATAGCTTCTTCAATATGTCGATGGTTTCGTCCCGCATTAAGCGAGGTCTGCAGAAGTTCTTATCGAAGGACAGGCCTGTGCAGCGTTTGTCTCTGGTCACGTCTATGGTGTGATCAGACGATGAGATGTCTCCGTTCGTCTCGCTTGATGTCGCCAATGGACGGGCGGCGGCCGAAATCTGAAGTGCGGAGATTATCGCCAACATCTTGGCTGCTGCCCACAAATCTGCCATTTCTGCTGCAACAAAAACGACATTACGTAAGAAAACCGTACGTAGATAGTATCTGCTACCTGGTTGACAAACACAAGCCCACAAGTAAGCATACCTGTTAGTATAGAAGGACAAGATGTTTATTTATGACCCCAAAATAAGTACATGAATTCAATAATCATAAAGTGAAACATAAACAAAACGTCATACATCAGTAATTTAAAACAGTGAAATGGGGGTCAGTGACTCCTGTTAAGACTGAAAAGTCGCTATCACAGGAGCCACTAGTTGTAATTATACATTTAGTTAACCTCTCAATATAGTAACTTTTACTTCAATAGTAATTGTTTCATCAATACGATTTGTTTTCTCTTAATAGTTTATTTTATCTCTGATGCATGTGTACATGCTTCTCTGTAGTATAAGTAAGTAGAAATAATTAAGTAACAATAAAAAATACATATGACAATTCATTGCATCTGTCCATATATGTATATATTAAAATTCTAATGACTTTGTGTATTAAACTGACATATGTAACAATCAGATATTGTACATACGTTTTGATATTTTTGTAAGAGATACATTTATAAGTAATACGCAAACCCACGTAAAATTGGCGTCCAGAGTTAATCCTAGAAAATTAAAATTCATCCACTTGTTCGATATTTATGTTTTCGATTTTAAGAGTAAGAGTTTGCGTCTCATTTCTATGTACATGAAAAATCATATATTTATATTTTTCTTTGTTTAAAGACAATTTATTTATATTTAGCCATTCTATAACTTTTCCGAGTTCATAATTTATTAATGATTCTACGCTCTTGTTTTTATGTTATGTTCTATGAGTAAATTGGTTTAATGTACTGGAGAGTGTAGTATCATCTGCATTCATAATGAAGTTAAATATATTACTGACTTGTGGGAAATCATTAATATAAATAGTAAACAATAAAGGTCCTAAACTTGATCATTGTGGAACTCCGATTTTTACTGGAAGGGTTTCTGATTGCATTTCATCAATTTCAACATACTGTCGTCGACTGCTTAAATAACTTTCAAATAATAGTAGAGTCGAACCATCCTGTCCATAAAATCTTAATTTATGTAATAAAATGTTATGGTCAATGGTATCAAAGGCCTTTGATAAGTCAAGAAATATATTAATTGGCACCTCATTTTTGTCCATGTGATTTATAATTCTATCTACTAATTCAAGCGCAGCATACTCAGTGCAGTGTTTTGGTGAAAAAACATTGGTTATCCAAAAATAATTTAGCTTCATTAAAATATGAAGATAACTGAGTAAAGATAATTTTCTCTAGTACCTTTGATATCGTATAAGAACAACTTACCTTCGGATAGAAGCAAATATGCAGTTTTGTTTGAGAGAACTAAGCTGCACGTTGCCGTGCTACTTCTTCAATCGGCTGCAGAACAGATTGAAATTGGGAGACGACGGCCCAGGCTTATATAATGGTGTCACGTCGCAGGAGGTACCACCACCAAGACACATTGCTCGCACTGACATTTAAATATGGAACGCAAGCATTTGTCATATAAGTTCCGCACATTGGTTAATCGTGTTTGTATTGTCCACGTGTGAAAGGGATTGTGGAGCCAATTTGATGCGGAATGTAATTTAATCAATCCATTCAGTGGAACCGGTGTTTTAATTATAAATCATTGTTCATTGACTCGATGGCGTCAGTTGGAATTAATGAATAAATCATGCAGCGGCTAGTTGCTGTTTCTTTGTACTTGCCATGAGGTAAATCACGATTAATTGTTTTAATTCATGTTTGTGTGATAATGTGCTATTCAGTCCACACATTAAGACGCACCATAAGTATGACTTGGGCTGAAACGATACAAAGGTGTATCGCGATATACATCGTACGATACGGTGCATAATACAGCTGTATATGTGTCGTGATACGATGCGATACACGATAGCTGTAGGCAAAACAGTATTTGAGCCACCTTCGTGAAACAATAAACGTCCGGCGCAAACTACAGCTGCCCGTGTATCGAGGAATTATCGAGTTATAACATGTAGTACGTTAGTCTCGCTTAACCGACTGTCGGCCGGCTGCGAAACTACGAGAAGACAGTTTGGTTATTCTGCCGCGTTTTGAATATGTATCCGCGTGATCTATGCAATGCTGCCACCTCACGGACACTGGTTAATTTCAATTGCCGTAATTTCAATTTTTATAAAGAACTGCCAATTTGTATTTATATTTATTTTGTGTTAATATAAGTTTAATTGTGAATAGTTTTTATAACACAGCATTATGTGATAAAAAGGTATCCTTATTTAATGTGTATGTTATCCGTGTGAGGCTAAACAATGCTGCCACCTCACGGATACTGGTTAATCATGGCGTAATTCTTATTTTATAAACAACTGTAAATTTGAAATTTTACTTATTTTGGTGTTACTATAAGTTCAATGTTGAATACTTTTCATAGGATATCATTATCTTATAAACGTATATCGTTATTTTAATTTTATTTCATAGTTGGCCTGAGAGCCAATCAACGTCTCTACCCTAATGTGGGATAAGGCCGCCCTGGCGGTTAACAAATGCAGAACATTAGTTTCCCCAGTCAGAGTTGAGGGCCTTAAAAGTGCTGCCACCTCACGGAGCCTGTGTAACCGAGGCTAGTAGTACGTGTATATTATCTAACTATAGTCTATGTGAAATATTTACTCACTGTTCTGTTTCCAATGCGCGCATGCAATTTGGACCTCACAGTTATGAAGAATGACATGATGTCTGCAGTATCGTTGCCTTGTCGGCGTGAGCACAGACATTCGTGAGCAACAGCCTAATTGCGATCCGTCTGGATGCAAAGCTGCCCGTTAGTTTATGTTAGCAGAGATGTTGAACTGAAGTGCTCGTTATTTCTTAATAGTATTGATTTAAAACTATTAAAACCGTAAACAGTTCTCTCACATGCCCAACTTTCGTCCATGTTTTATGCAACGCCAAACCTTGTGTTGATTCTGCGAGCTAGTTCTGGTTGTTTGTATCACTCGGCAACGTTCTATTGACTGACTAGTCTGCTTACATTGCGGTTACAGTGTGTTTCTGATTAAACTAATCAGTCTTTTTTCGGAACATTTTTACAAAGCCGACCTTTCTATGCACATATGAACTGGATTTCAAAAATCTATGTTCGATGGCATCGAGTTAGCTGAGCAAGTAAATCAGCAGGAAAAGGTTTCAATGGCATGCAGTGTGCATGCGAATCCAGGGGTTGGTATGGTATGCATGTGACGCATTAAGAGCGCCACCAATGCAATGGTTTCGGTTCTGAGAAGTAATGCCACAACAAAATAATCCATTGTTCAGAAGATTGATTATCGCATTGTTGTATTGCGATGTTTGACGAGGAATTGTTTCCTCCCTAGCTGTTTGTTGTGGTAGTATGTTTGGTAAGTATTAATTAAAGGCTAAGTGTTGTATTCGTCAACAGCTACGTGTGTGACCAGTACGTGACTTCCATTAAGATCCCCTCCAGAGAAAAGATACGCTACTGTTGACACAGCATCATCTATAGGATCTGTACTGAGCAGATTGTCATCGACAGTAGCCACTAGCCAGTCCCTGCGTGCACAATTCAATACATTGCCACCCAAATACCCCTACCATCCAAATACCCTTACCACCCAAATACCCCTACCACCAACATACTCCTAAAATTGAATCCAGGTTTACAACGACTTCCTCTTATCACACATCGCCGTCTGATGGATCGAAAAATAGACATAATTATCGTTTTCATTCTGTTGGACAGGCACAAAGCGGAAGAAAGAAGACACGTTTGGACAGAATGACGACGACTGGAACATATATAAGGAAATTGTACGTTGTTGTATCTGCTAACTCTGGTTAAAGAGAGTTTTCCTGTTTGTTTTAATCATAAGATCGTGCTTTACAGTACTTATATCTATCGTAACACGCCTACTGCTGAAATGTGTTTAAATGAACCCATTTGTATTTATGTAATTGAAGAGTTCCGGCAAGAAAGAGTTGTTCGTTGCATTTCGAAGTTGTAAACCCAGGTTTGGAGTTGCCACATTTGCAGTTTAGACCCATGCATCATGTCGTGGTTGGCGGATGTGGTGACCACTACACTGCCGCGATTTTTGTTCGTGTGTTTCTAGAGCAAGGATGCTGGTAACAGTGATTCGGAAGCTGAGCAGGAGCAATTGGATGAACTGGAGATGATTCTTCGGGAACATGATCCAGAGTTTGTAGAGTAAGTTATTCAGATGCTAGACAAATATGCCTGTAACATGACGTTTAGTACACACTGTCTCCAGTCCGGTTTACTAGCATTCTTATAAGCTTATTAGCTCGATTTGGCACTTTAAATCGACTTTTGCCCCTTGCCTACTGACTGGAGCACATCCGCCGGTGTGTCCAGAATTAGTGTCTCATGTGGTACGGCAACGGTTTGTTTGCATTTCCGTTTCTGTTACTGTTAAAAATCATCAAGAGAATTTGTTTAAAGATTATATAGTGGCAATTAGCCAGATTTACATAATGACATTTTAGTGAATGTTAAATTTTTCTTATATTTCTTTATATAATATTTTTCATTCAATACATAATTATTTTAAATTGTTTTTATAATGTTCTATTTATATATACATTGTGAGCGCATTGGTTAACCTTTAGCTAAAGATCGCGCGATGTAAGGACAAGTATTATTATTATTTCAAAAACTTCCTAAATTTAACAACGGATTATTTTTAATGAAGGAGGAAAACGAGTGGAATTAATTGTGAGCGCAAGTTATCTTAAGCTCTGCAGAACGGTGATTCGGCTAATCCTTCTGTACTTGGGCAATAAAGAGAAATAAACGAGATCCTCCAGATGATGCAGAATTATTTATGTGCAACTATGTTTGCTGAAACAAAACATGTTTAATAGACTTAGAACTTTAACATTGTTATCATTGAAATGTCCGAGTTTGTTAAATACGGTTTCTTTATTTCAGCCCCAACCAACAAGAGGCAATGACGTTTGATATTGCTGAATATTATAAATTGTATATTGGCATAGAACGTATCCGGTAAGTTGAGTTACAGACTACCAGTCAGGATATGCAACCAAACATATTCATATTATATACCATATCGTATAGCAAACTACGGTTAGTTTATAAATGATAAAAACTGGTGATAAATGATAGTGCATATTAGGATGTAATGCATAGGAAGTCACTATGGTAATTTGTATTGTCATTTAGCAATAGTGGACATTTAATCAAAATGTCATGTGTAGTTCTAGAACTAAACATGTTATCCCAATGTCATTTACTCATACCATGTATAGGAGATGAAAATCGGGAAAATGTTCATGGAAATGTTAGACGATACAATCCACACAACAGTTTACCTACCTCTTAAAAACAGTTTGTTTTATTATTATCTGTGCTAAACAGTATATTTGTTTAGGTTAAAAAAATAAGAAATATGTATCAAAGGTGTAATTGAGCGGAACAACCCGTACACTCGTTCTGTAAACTATTTGCTGTGTAAATTTATTTAAAATCAAACGTACAACATAAAGGCTTGTTACAGATTGATGTTGAGCTCCCTATATGTCAATGCTTTCTTTCAGCTAGTAGTAGTAGTAGTACTAGTAGTTGTAGTAGTACTAGTAGCAGTGGTAGTAGTATTAGTAGTAGTGGTAGTAGTAGAATGTATAAGTATTAGTAGGGTTAGCTCAATAAAAAAATTAGTAGACAGTATTAAATTTCGTAACAAATGTATGTATACACCATGGACCAAATGTGGATATGAAGTACGTTTTTAGATTCCTGCGGAATTGTGTAATCGTTTCTACTGATCTAACACTAACTTGTAGTAAATGGTATTCCTGAGTCGAACAGCAACAGAGAAACTATAGTTTCAATAGTTGGAACAAAAGCTAAATAAGAACTACAGGGTAAATGATCGTAGCAGGATTAGTTGTCATATCGGATGTTGGTTGCTTACATTAAAGTATTAAGCTATCACCGACTGTTGGTGACTGACATGGTATTTGTGACAGAGTGCCGGAGCTGATGCTGCAGCCGTCGATGGTCGGGGTGGAGCAAGCGGGACTCACGGACACCATTGACTTCATTCTACACAAGTTCACAGTCGACGAACAGCGGAGGCTTGTGCAGGTACGACACATGGTGACTTGTAGACAGAACTGATTTGTGTGTGTGTGTGTGTGTGTGTTTGTGTGCGTGCGTGCGTGCGTGCGTGCGCGCGTGCGCGCGTGCGCGCGTGCGCGCGCGATAATGATATGCTGTACAATGACGGGTGTAATAAACGTCACAGTTGTTTTCATGGGTGGACATTTCAGGGAACACGCAGGAAATAGCGGGCACATGTTGTAGGTGCTTAGCGGAAATGAATAAATGTTGATGAGTTAACGTCGTTAAAATGCTGATGAAGAAACATTGATTGAAATTGACAGACCTTTGCTAGATCATCGTAGCGCGCCAGGGGTGCTTCTTGTTATAGCCAGTCTCAATACCTCGGCAGACCGCGTTATGAGACTTAAACTCAGCCAAAGGTATTGTTTACCGGGGCTTTTGGTAGTTGGTCATGTTATTTTTAAATGTTCAGGAAATTGAAGTAATTACTTGAATACACAGCACCACTCATGGAATGTATGGATTGTCTGAAGCCGCAGGATTCGTATTTAACTGAAATCCGGGTAAAGCACATGTCCGCACAATTTTCATGGATGGTACAGCCGCAAATGGCGGAGTCAGTTAATATTTATTTGAATCAGCTTACTACCATTGTATTGCACTGCACATACGCACGCGTGAACACACAACGCGCACACGCACGCGCGCGCACGCACGCACGCACGCACGCACGCACACACACACACACACACACACACACACACACATCACAGCGTCTTCACTGGAATTATGTATTTCTTTCTCATCGATAGAACGTCTTCCTGACGGGCGGCTGCAGCAGCATCCCGTGCCTGAAGGAGAGGATGGAGACGGACCTACGCGCCATACGCCCCTTCCAGTCGACATTCGCCGTGCAGGTCGCCACAGATCCCGTCCTCGGTGCGTGGCTCGGCGCCAGACAAATGACGCGGTCCGACCAATTCGCCGCGTGCTGCATCCGCCGGGCGGACTACGAGGAGATGGGCGGGGAGTACATCAAGGAACATTTCGCATCGAACAGATACGCGCGGACACCAGTTCTAGTGGCGCCGACGACGTAGCGGCATTTAGATCTGACCGTATTAACTGCTATGATTCGTCACCTAGTTCGGAATTCCGTATTATGTCCCGTAATTCTTCGGTGTGAGACGTCATTCGCCGTCGTTTTCCGTAATTCTCGGCACCTCCTGCCATGCTGCGCCAATCACCGGCATTGCTGCAAAGTTCTACGCAATGTCGTGACAATATTTGAGGACAATGTGAAACATTTGCGGATCATCGTGTTATTGTCGCAAAGCAGTGTGTAGTTAGGTTTGCCATTTAGCTGAAAGGTTAACTCATCAACTATCACTAATGATGCATTTGTGGTGATCAGATGTCTTGAATAGAGCTATGTGAAGATGATGTACATGCGTATTAAAATGTGATATGGGCGTCAGTTGCATTGGCGTCATATGTAAGAATTTTTAAACATTCTTAATTAATTAATTTAATTTATTATATACACATTATGTGTTTGTTTATATATATATATATATATATATATATATATATATGTATATATATATATATATATATATATATAATAATAATAATAATAAAAATAATTAAATTAATGTCCTGACAAGTTCATACCCAGTGGTCTGCCTAAGAAAATGTAATAATTCACTAGTTACAATTTATAAGTAAATGAAGCTATGGCTGCTGTGGTGCTTGGGCAGGGGGCAAACCCATACTAGGAAAAGAAACAAGTAATCAAAGTTGTAATGACTTGGGATTTAGTTACAGCCAGGGAATGGACTGACTGTCACTAAGAAAGCCTTGATTAATTACTGTAGGGTGGAGTGGATAAGAGGGGTGACACTGCCTGTAGTAGTAGTAGTAGTAGTAGTAGATAGTAGTAGTAGTAGTAGTAGTAGTAGTGGATGTGCTGACTGCATGGGTCAAGGGTCCTGTATCAAGGCGGCTCTGTTTTTAATATGTTTTCCTGAAAAGTCTAGAACAAGGGCCAACATTATCATGGCTGGGGTCAATTCCATTATTTCAATTCCAATTGATTGCAATTCCTTTTATTCAGGTCCAATTCAATTTCTTTCAATTCAATTATTTTCAATTCCAATTCAATTTCTTTCCAATTCACATAACAAAACAGTTAACCATAAAATTATACGATTAATGAGCATACATGGGCGTAATACAGCATGTTATGTATTGATGCATTTATATAATCATTATATAACACTAAATGGTTTTGACTCACCGACATGTAACGTAATGAAACATGCAGAAATAAGATAAACAATTCAAAATGTTTCAATGCATGCATCATCCAGTGTTAAAACGTCAATACAGGCAATGTGTTACAAACTGATCGAGTAGCATATAAAACCACTGAGTGGCTACTGGGTAGTACTGGCTGGATAAAATATAATTATATATCTTTATAGCATGTATACGGTTGTCACATTCTGGTTATAATCTACAAGTGTTGGCAGTCTTCACTGGGCTTATGTTTGCACTTGTAATCTTTGGACTTGAACTGGTTACACTTTGGACTGTTTGGAGATATCTTCGCTTCACTCCTGGTACCTGGGTAGTCCTAATCACTATTTGCTTAGCACGACACAGGGAAAGTGTGACTGTTATCTGGGCAATTCCAATGGTTCTTTGAAGCAGTCGCCAGCCAACACTCATTCACACAAGGCAGCAGGATAAGCCTAATTGACTTCCCATTCATCACTTTCATCCACTGATTATAAACCTGTGTTACAATTTTACAGTAAAAAGGGTATAAAACCATAGTACAGCTGTACAGTTTTTTGTTAGTTAACAGTGCGGTATCCTATTTCGGAGGAGGTTCACTAACTATAAGGCCAAATATAGCTACGTAAAAAAAGTTATGTTTGAAATCTGCCTAGTATCATGAATGTTTCCTCTTCAATGTTGCAAGTTTCTCATTTGAATGTATACAATTAATAACAATTTATAATGAAAATATATCGCAAAATTCAATTTTTTACCAAAAATCCACCTTATGTGGCCTGTATATATTCTTATAAACGAATGCTTTGTTGTATTTTTATTTAATTATGTAGGCAGTCAGTTCAAACGTGCCATTTGGTGATGGGCTTATCGTTAAACACTGGTCATCAAGCAGGTGAGAAAACTGAAATAAAATATAAACAAATGGTCACCAAACAAATTATCCTGCTGATACCTGAGCCAACACACGTGACACAAGTACATGACCAACACCCACAGCTGATGGGTCGTAACGTTGTACGTTTCAAAAATTATGCTCTAAAGTAAGTGAATTTCTTATAAACTAACCAAATCGTAGAGACATGAACAATATATTCCATATCAAGTATACCTAGTGTGCGCGGGAAGGCGATGTGGTCACCAAGTGATGAGTCGGTCGTCTCCTGGCCGCCGAGTAGTTCCTGCAACTGCAGTTGAGTGATGGACATTCTAGGGTTATCGAGAACAAACAACTCAAAGACCTCTTGCTTCGAGAAGTATCTGTTTTGTCAATACCGTAGAAATAGTGAGACGGGAAAATAAACAAAATGTTACAAAAACATAGTCAGGTCACCACGTTTGGACTGGCTGATTGTACGATGAATGCGTCTGGTTGGTCCCACGCATGCAAGCCGGGCCTGTTTGCCATGCAAACTACACCATTCAGCATAACTGAAATCTATATTGCATGTACGCAATAATGTGTAAATATTTTACACAGATTACACTTAGATAAAACGCACCACTTATTACATGTTATAAACTTTTAATTCGTCGCTACATAGACAGTTATAATTTGCGCTGGATGTTTATTGTTTTACAAATATGCCGCGGATACTGTTTTGTCTACAGCTATCGTGTATCGCAGCGTATATTGTGTATCGTACGGTGTGTGTCGCGATACACTGGTGTATCGTTCCGACCTTTGTCTTACCTATGAGGTGTCTTAATGTGTGGTCTGAATAGCACATTATCACACAAAGACGAATGAAAACAATTCATCGGACAATGTGATTTATATCATGTGAGGTACAGAGAAACAGCAATTAATTAAGCCGCAGCATGATCTAATCATTGATCACTTCAGAGTTAATGAAGACAATCATTTACTCCACTTAAAGCACTGATGCAGCTGAATGGATTTCTTGGATTACACTCTGCATCTAATTGAATTCAGTCTGGGAACGCGCCGGGCTTGGATACCCATACATAACTCCTACCACACATGAACAATACAAACACATTTAACTAATGTGCGGTATCGACAATACCATTTTCAATTAATTATATGACAAATGCTTGCATTCCACACGTAATTGTTCAACTTGTCTTCGTGGGGTATCCCCTGCGACCAATATATAAGGCTGGGCCGTTGTCTCACAATTCAATTTGTTCTTTAGTTCATTGAAGAAGTAGCACGAGCGCGTGCAGCTTTGTTCTCTCAAACAAAACTGCATATTTGCTTCTATCCGAAGATAAGTTGTTCTTTTTTTAACCGATGTGTTTGCTTGTGCGCACTTGCGACCGATATGTTTGCTTGTGGGTTTGTGTTTGTCAACTGAATACTATCTACGTACGTGTTTACTTACGCATGGTCGTTTTTTGTTGCAGCAGAAATGGCAGATTTGTGGGCGGCAGTGAATATGCTGGCGATTATGGCGATAATCTCCATACTTCAGACTTCGGCAGATCACGTGGCCGTTGGCCGTCCATTGCTGACATCGAGCGAGACTGATCACATCAGAGACGTGACCAGAGACAAACGCTGCACAGGCGTGTCCTTCGATAAGAACTTCTGCAGATTTCGCTTGATGCTGGACGAATCCATCGACATATTGAAGAAGCTATTCCGTATAGCTCGCAGAAGACAAAGAAAACCCACACACAAAGACATGTCCGCCATCGTCCGCACAGCTGAAGAAAAACGCCACTCCAGTTGGCTTATACGACCGCGAATGTTCCGGTCCGATCTTGGTAAACGCAGTATTCGGACACTGAGTGACCATACATGGTTAACGATATCCAACCAGCAAAGATAACAATCCTGTATTCGCACTGGCGACCATGGAACTTGTATCATACACATGCACTCATCAAACAATTGAACTAGGAGCTGATAAAGCTGCTTTAATCACGGTGTGTTGGTTGTGGTATTTAGCTACAACATCAAGACAGGATCACGTGTCTTCGTCTAGCATAATGAGATGCTACAGACAGTAAACTCCAGACACTGTGAAAGTATGCCATGGATGCTGTGTACTGCTTTTTTGCTTATTCGCTGGAACCAGCCATACAACAGTGGTCAATGATTAATGTGTAAATAGGATTTATGAAGTAAGATTAAGGTTAGTCAGGATTATTATTATTACTAGTTAGGTTAAACACAAAATTGTTATTATCACAATCAGGTTAGTCAATGTTACAATAATTTATCAAATTAATATACCACTCACTCGTTCGTTACACCTCGTTCGTTCGCTTGGAATTTAATTAGAAATATAATTAGACATGTCCCTTGCAGGTGTGTGTGCGCCGCTGATTGCTGTTCCTTTTCAAAAGGCGACATACTAACATTTAATTAATTAAGAGACGCACACACGCGTGTATATAACTCCGGAAATGTTGCGCATTTTCCTTGACAATGACTATGTACTACCGATTTCTTCTTTCCGGGAAAAGGTACACATATACAATTGGTTCTGTCATAATAGCAATCGTGTGATTAAGGAGTTGTAATTGCTTCCCAATGTTGGGTAGAGCATGTACTATGTGTGTTTGTGATAAGGTTGTTTAATGTTATGTCAACAGATGTCTACAGATGAGCTGGTATCAACTGAGATGAATCGTATGCACAAGTGTGCTTAAGGAATTTATAACATATTGTTATAATCCGTAATAAAATACATCACAACATTTTTCCTGTGTCATATTGTCTATTGAGTGACCCAACATCCGCATCCGTGCATTCATTGCACCGTAACTAAATTCTTCCACGAAAAGTAATGATGGTGTTCGATTGAACAGTTCTGAGAAAATTGTATTGGGCAGTTTCATGGACTGGATATTACGGTATATAATAACTAACCTTGGCATTACTGTTTATTTAAACAGTTAACACTTTGAACACACCATGAACAGGAAAAGACGATTTAATCATGGTTTGTTGGTCGTGATATTTAAAAGCAACATCAAGCCCAGAAGACGTCTACGCAATCAAAGGTTACAGCCACTGGACTCCGTAAGAGGCGCTACTGTGAAAGCTTGTCCTAGATTATATGAACTAGCCTCGGTTACCCAGGCTCCGTGAGGTGACAGCATAGGGCGTGCAAGTCTCGCGCGCGAAAACGAGGCTGGGGGCAGTTGGGGGCAGGAGATCCATATACTCCATGTTAACATATAGGACTTTGTTTTGTTTTGGTCGTAATAATCGAACTGTCCCGAAATAGCGTATTTCAGTTATATTGTCCGAAGGACTATTACAAGTAGAAGCAGTGGAACATTTTGCCGGTGACAATGATCACGGAAATCATGAATTTTAATCGATTATTATGGTGGTTGCCATGGCAATAGCGGCAAGTACTTGTGTTTGGCGATCTTGACTAATAATGAAGAGTGCCAGTTTTCGCGCAATACAACCTGTTTGGGCCAAACGTATACATGTGTTATGATTATGGGCATTTAGACAACTTGTCAGATATAAGTGCTTATCGAAACCACAACGTACAGCAATATAAAATGCAAATCCCGTAAAAGACACATACAGCCTAGCATCGTGTCGATTACCTGCACTACGTAAATCGCTAGGTGCCTATGATAGTGTGGTAAACTCAATATTAAATCTGACATTTAAGATAAGAAACGTATAACACAAGATATTTATGAACTTATTTTCCTAGTATTCATCAGTCGGAAGCTACAACTGTCATCCATCGTTAGAATATTATTCTTGTGTCCAGTCCCCAATTAGTCTCGCTTAGTCCCCAATAAGCTCCAGTCGCGCGGAATCACGCCATGTATCATGACCCACTTGCAGGCCCTATTTAAGCCCCTCAACTCTGCCTGGGGAAACTAATGCTCTACATTTGTTAACCGCCAGGGCGGCCTTACCACCAGATTAGGGTAGAGACGCTGATTGGCTCGCAGGCCAACTATGAAATAAAAATTAAAATAACGATATACTTTTACAAGATAATGATATCTAATGAAAAGTATTCAACATTGAACTTATATTAACACAAAAATAGGTATAAATTCAAATTTACAGTTGTTTATAAAATAAGAATTACGGCAGGATTAACCAGTATCCGTGAGGTTGCAGCATTGTTTAGCCCCACACGGATAACATACAAATTAAATAAGGATAGCTTTGTATCAAATAATGCTGTATTATAAAAACTATTCAAAATTATACTTATATTAACACAAAATAAATAGAAATACAAATTTGCAGTTGTTTATAAAACTAGAAATCACGGCATGATTAACCAGTTTCCGTGAGGTGGCAGCATTATATAGATCAGGCGGATAAATATTCAAGAGCCGGGAGACTCACCAGACTGTCTTCTCCGCGTAGTTCCGCAGCCGACCGACAGTCGGTTAAGCGAAACTAGATATGAACTGACCGACATGGGTACGTATTAATTGAGACCAACAACGCAACTTTAGTGAATGGTTGTGTGTACACAGGTAATATGAATTATATTAGCTAAGATTAGTCAAATTTATTATTATCACTACTTAGGCTAACGATAGTTGTTGTCATAATTATTTATGGTTGAGGTTAGTTGACTTGATAATAATAAGTTCGGGTTTTAGCTGTGTTTGGGGTTAGGTATAAGGGCGGTTGGTTAGGGTTACTCATGGTAAGACTGCCAACGAATACGCCATCGGTCACCCTGCTAGTGAACTTTTCCCCTCCTTCCCTCCTTCCCTCCCTCCCTCCCTCCCTCTCACTCTCCCTCCCCTTCACCCACCCTCCCACTCACCATGACACCGTAATAACACATTAGTACGGTGTGTATCGCGATACACCGGTGTATCGTCCCGACCTTTGTCTTACCTATGAGGTATCTTAATGTGTGGCCCGAATAGCACATTATCACACAATGACGAATGAAAACAATTCATCGAACAATGTGATTTAGGGGAAGTAGGGGCATGTCCGCACACTTAAGGTGAAACACGCTATAGTTAATTTACTGTGTGTGCCAAGAGGGTGATATTTAGCATTCAAAATGAGCAATCTTATTACTTTATTGTTAGTTAGTTAAGAAATCGCATGTCCCATCAGATATTTAAATATTTGGTCAAATGTAGAGGCATACCTTTGTGCGGATATGCCCCAAGTACGGGGCATAGTCGCACACTATGTGCGGTTATGCCCCAGGAATGGCGAGCAACAACTGTATCTCACAGAGCTGACTATTAACTGCAATAATAATATGTATTGGTATGTGTAGGCTACAGGCACGTGCATTACTTTAAAAAAACTTACAAGAAACATCAGAGATCAGAAATCAACGGTTTCAAGTTTTCATATATAAGTCCACGTTTATTCCTCCTTGAGAGTCAACGCAAACAACAGCACTGTTTTGTAACGGGGAAAGTCAAACTTTGTAACCCAGCTTGTCTGATGCCTTCTAGCTAAAAAAAAAACAGCATGGTATCGTATAGCGCAAAGTTAAACTAAAATCTCGGTTTGTCCGCCGTGCGAGCATGGCTTTGTATGGACTAACGTATACGGGCAAAGTTCTATATTATAGATTATACATCATTTGTCATCTTGGTTATTTTTGTCTGTGATCAATTAAGCTTTATTTATTTAACGGACCTAATCATACACAACATGGAAAATATGAGGCCAACACGATATAGCCTATTGCACATTGATGAAGCGATGAATGATATAAAAATAAAAGTGTGATAATATTAAATAAATATATAATACTCATCATCATATACTATCTCACATCAAAGTTTCCTATAATATTTGTGGTAAGCAAAAAAAAAAAAAAAAAAAAAAAAAAAAAAAAAAAAAAAAAAAAAAAAAAAAAAAAAAAAAAAAAAAAAAAAAAAAAAAAAAAAAAAAAAAAAAAAAAAAAAAAAAAAAAAAAAAAAAAAAAAAAAACAGAGAAACAGCAATTAATTAAGCCGCAGCATGATCTAATCATTGATCACTTCTGAGTTAATGGAGACAATCATTCACACTTAACTACATTACTCCTACCACACATGAACAATACAAACACGTTTAAACAATGTGCGGTATGGACAACACAATTTTCAATTAATTACATGACAAATTCTTGCATTCCACACGTAAATGCTAGTGCGTGCAACTTGTCTTCGTGGGGTATCCCCTGCGACCAATATATAAGGCTGGGCCGTCGTCTCACAATTCAGTCTGTTCTTTAGTTGATTGAAGAAGTAGCACGCGCGCGTGCAGCTTAGTTCTCTCAAACAAAACTGCATATTTGCTTCTATCCGAAGGTAAGTTGTTCTTTTTTCTAACCGATGTGTTTGCTTGTGCGCATGTGCGACCGAAATGTTTGCTTGTGGGCTTGTGTTTGTCAACGGAATACTATATACGTACGTGTTTACTTACGCATGGTCGTTTTTTGTTGCAGCAGAAATGGCATATTTATGGGTGGCAGTGAATATGCTGGCGATTATGGCGATAATCTCCATACTTCAGACTTCGGCAGATCACGTGGCCGTTGGACGTCCATTGCTGACATCGAGCGAGACTGATCACATCAGAGACGTGACCAGAGACAAACGCTGCACAGGCGTGTCCTTCGATAAGAACTTCTGCAGACCTCGCTTGATGCTGGACGAATCCATCGACATATTGAAGAAGCTATTCCGCGTAGCTCGCAGAAGACAAAGAAAAACCACACACAAAGACATGTCCGCCATCGTCCGCACAGCTGAACAAAAACGTCACTCCAGTTGGCTTATACGACCGCGAATGTTCCGGTCTGATCTTGGTAAACGCAGTATTCGGACACTGAGTGACCATACATGGTTAACGATATCCAACCAGCAAAGATAACAATCCTGTATTCGCACTGGCGACCATGGAACTTGTATCATACACATGCACTCATCAAACAATTGAACTAGGAACTGCTAAAGCTGCTTTAATCACGGTGTGTTGGTTGTGGTATTTAGCTACAACATCAAGACAGGATCACGTGTCTTCGTCTAGCATAATGAGATGCTACAGACAGTAAACTCCAGACACTGTGAAAGTATGCCATGGATGCTGTGTACTGCGTTTTTGCTTATTCGCTGGAACCAGCCATACAACAGTGGTCAATGATTAATGTGTAAATAGGATTTATGAAGTAAGATTAAGGTTAGTCAGGATTATTATTATTACTAGTTAGGTTAAACGAAATAGTTATTATCACAATCAGGTTAGTCAATGTTACAATAATTTATCAAATTAATATACCACTCACTCGTTCGTTACACCTCGTTCGTTCGCTTGGAATTTAATTAGAAATATAAATAGACATGTCCCTTGCAGGTGTGTTTGCGCCGCTGATTGCTGTTCCTTTTCAAAAGGCGACGTACTAACATTTAATTAAGAGACGCCCACACGCGTGTATATAACTCCGGAAATGTTGCGCATTTTCCTTGACAATGACTAATGTACTACCGATTTCTTCTCTCCGGGAAAAGGTACACATATACAATTGGTTCTGTCATAATAGCAATGATGTGATTAAGGAGTTGTAATTGCTTCCCAATGTTGGGTAGAGCATGTACTATGTGTGTTTGTGATAAGGTTGTTTAATGTAATGTCAACAGATGTCTACAGATGAGCTGGTATCAACTGAGATGAATCGTATGCACAAGTGTGCTTAAGGAATTTATAACATATTGTTATAATCCGTAATAAAATACATCACAACTTTTTTCCTGTGTCATATTGTCTATTGAGTGACCAAACATCCGTATCCGTGCATTAATTGCAGCGTAACTAAATTCTTCCACGAAAAGTAATGATGGTGTTCGATTGAACAGTTCTGAGAAAATTGTATTGGGCAGTTTCATGGACTGGATATTGCGGTATATAATAACTAACCTTGGCATTACTGTTTATTTAAACAGTTAACACTTTGAACACACCATGAACAGGAAAAGACGATTTAATCATGGTTTGTTGGTCGTGATATTTAAAAGCAACATCAAGCCCAGAAGACGTCTACGCAATCAAAGGTTACAGCCACTGGACTCCGTAAGAGGCGCTACTGTGAAAGCTTGTCCTAGATTATATGAACTAGCCTCGGTTACCCAGGCTCCGTGAGGTGACAGCATAGGGCGTGCAAGTCTCGCGCGCGAAAACGAGGCTGGGGCAGTTGGGGCAGGAGGTCCATATATGTTAACATATAGGACTTGTTTTGTTTTGGTCGTAATAATCGAACTGTCCCGAAATAGCGTATTTCAGTTATATTGTCCGAAGGACTATTACAAGTAGAAGCAGTGAACATTTTGCCGGGGAAATCATGAATTTAATCGATTATTATGGTGGTTGCCATGGCAATAGCGCAAGTACTTGTGTTTGGCGATCTTGACTAATGAAGAGTGCCAGTTTTCGCGCATAAATTTGGCCAAACTATGGTTATGATTATGGGCATTTAGACAACTTGTCAGATATAGTGCACGAAACCACAACGTACAGCAATGTAAACAAATCCCGTAAAGACACATACAGCCTAGCATCGTCGATTACCTGCACTACGTAAATCGCTATTGATAGTGTGGTAAACTCAAAATTAAATCTGACATTTAAGATAAGAAACGTATAACACAAGATATTTATGAACTTATTTTCTAGTATTCATCAGTCGGAAGCTACAACTGTCATCCATCGTTAGAATATTATTCTTGTGTCCAGTCCCCAATTAGTCTCGCTTAGTCCCCAATAAGCTCCAGTCGCGCGAATCACGCCATGTATCATGCCCACTTGCAGGCCCTATTTAAGCCCCTCAACTCTGCCTGGGGAAAAATGCTCTACATTTGTTAACCGCCAGGCGTACCACAGATTAGGTAGAGACGCTGATTGGCTCCAGGCCAACTATGAAATAAAAATTAAATAACGATATATTTTAATGATATCTTATGAAAAGTATTCAACGTTGAACTTATATTAACACAAAAATAGGTATAAATTCAAATTTACAGTTGTTTATAAAATAAGAATTACGGCAGGATTAACCAGTATCCGTGAGGTTGCAGCATTGTTTAGCCCCACACGGATAACATACAAATTAAATAAGGATAGCTTTGTATCAAATAATGCTGTATTATAAAAACTATTCAAAATTATACTTATATTAACACAAAATAAATAGAAATACAAATTTGCAGTTGTTTATAAAACTAGAAATCACGGCATGATTAACCAGTTTCCGTGAGGTGGCAGCATTATATAGATCAGGCGGATAAATATTCAAGAGCCGGGAGACTCACCAGACTGTCTTCTCCGCGTAGTTCCGCAGCCGACCGACAGTCGGTTAAGCGAAACTAGATATGAACTGACCGACATGGGTACGTATTAATTGAGACCAACAACGCAACTTTGGTGAATGGTTGTGTGTACACAGGTATTATGAATTATATTAGCTAAGATTAGTCAAATTTATTATTATCACTACTTAGGCTAACGATAGTTGTTGTCATAATTATTTATGGTTGAGGTTAGTTGACTTGATAATAATAAGTTCGGGTTTTAGCTGTGTTTGGGGTTAGGTATAAGGGCGGTTGGTTAGGGTTACTCATGGTAAGACTGCCAACGAATACGCCATCGGTCACCCTGCTAGTGAACTTTTCCCCTCCTTCCCTCCTTCCCTCCCTCCCTCCCTCCCTCTCACTCTCCCTCCCCTTCACCCACCCTCCCACTCACCATGACACCGTAATAACACATTAGTACGGTGTGTATCGCGATACACCGGTGTATCGTCCCGACCTTTGTCTTACCTATGAGGTATCTTAATGTGTGGCCCGAATAGCACATTATCACACAATGACGAATGAAAACAATTCATCGAACAATGTGATTTAGGGGAAGTAGGGGCATGTCCGCACACTTAAGGTGAAACACGCTATAGTTAATTTACTGTGTGTGCCAAGAGGGTGATATTTAGCATTCAAAATGAGCAATCTTATTACTTTATTGTTAGTTAGTTAAGAAATCGCATGTCCCATCAGATATTTAAATAGTTGGTCAAATGTAGAGGCATACCTTTGTGCGGATATGCCCCAAGGTACGGGGCATAGCCGTACACTATGTGCGGTTATGCCCCAGGAATGGCGAGCAACAACTGTTCTCACAGAGCTGACTATTAACTGCAATAATAATATGTATTGGTATGTGTAGGCTACAGGCACGTGCATTACTTTAAAAAAACTTACAAGAAACATCAGAGATCACAAATCAACGGTTTCAAGTTTTCATATATAAGTCCACGTTTATTCCTCCTTGAGAGTCAACGCAAACAACAGCACTGTTTTGTAACGGGGAAAGTCAAACTTTGTAACCCAGCTTGTTTGATGCCTTCTAGCTAAAAACAGCATGGTCTCGTATAGCGCAAAGTCAAACTAAAATCTCGGTTTGTCCGTCGTGCGAGCATGGCTTTGTATGGACTAACGTATACGGGCAAAGTTCTATATTATAGATTATACATCATTTGTCATCTTGGTTATTTTTGTCTGTGATCAATTAAGCTTTATTTATTTAACGGACCTAATCATACACAACATGGAAAATATGAGGCCAACACGATATAGCCTATTGCACATTGATGAAGCGATGAATGATATAAAAATAAAAGTGTGATAATATTAAATAAATATATAATACTCATCATAATATACTATCTCACATCAAAGTTTCCTATAATATTTGTGGTAAGCAACTGTAGTATCTAAATATATGAATCTAAGTAGACTATATAATATTATAGGCACCGACGCACGAAATTCGTCTGCACAGCGGGTGGGGCATAACCGCACAGGCCTGCGCGAACATCCTACACGTGAACAATTCTGAATTGCACGAAAATGCTGCCTGTGAAAGTATCCTTTATTTCATATATCACAAAACATTAAATTATAATTTGGAATTATAAAAAAATTATATGCACGTCTTACAGTTAATGTAATACACATAACAGCATATGAGTAAAATTACATCAGTTTTTACGAAAATTACATTTTATGTCATATGTTTTTTCTTATTCACTTCTATCAAAAAGTATATACACATGATTGATTTGGGTGTTAGACGTTGCCGGTTAGCATGATGCCACTAACCAGATATTACGTGATGCGCAAATAATAGGGTGTGCGGACATGCCTCAGAGTGCGGACATGTCCTTACTTCCTCTACGTCATGGCAAGTACAGAGAAACAGCAATTAATTAAGCCGCAGCAGGATCTAATCATTGATCACTTCTGAGTTAATGGAGACAATCATTCACACTTAACTACATTACTCCTACCACACATGAACAATACAAACACGTTTAAACAATGTGCGGTATGGACAACACAATTTTCAATTAATTACATGACAAATTCTTGCATTCCACACGTAAATGCTAGTGCGTGCAACTTGTCTTCGTGGGGTATCCCCTGCGACCAATATATAAGGCTGGGCCGTCGTCTCACAATTCAGTCTGTTCTTTAGTTGATTGAAGAAGTAGCACGCGCGCGTGCAGCTTAGTTCTCTCAAACAAAACTGCATATTTGCTTCTATCCGAAGGTAAGTTGTTCTTTTTTCTAACCGATGTGTTTGCTTGTGCGCATGTGCGACCGATATGTTTGCTTGTGGGCTTGTGTTTGTCAACTGAATACTATATACGTACGTGTTTACTTACGCATGGTCGTTTTTTGTTGCAGCAGAAATGGCATATTTATGGGTGGCAGTGAATATGCTGGCGATTATGGCGATAATCTCCATACTTCAGACTTCGGCAGATCACGTGGCCGTTGGACGTCCATTGCTGACATCGAGCGAGACTGATCACATCAGAGACGTGACCAGAGACAAACGCTGCACAGGCGTGTCCTTCGATAAGAACTTCTGCAGACCTCGCTTGATGCTGGACGAATCCATCGACATATTGAAGAAGCTATTCCGCGTAGCTCGCAGAAGACAAAGAAAAACCACACACAAAGACATGTCCGCCATCGTCCGCACAGCTGAACAAAAACGTCACTCCAGTTGGCTTATACGACCGCGAATGTTCCGGTCTGATCTTGGTAAACGCAGTATTCGGACACTGAGTGACCATACATGGTTAACGATATCCAACCAGCAAAGATAACAATCCTGTATTCGCACTGGCGACCATAGAACTTGTATCATACACATGCACTCATCAAACAATTGAACAAGGAACTGCTAAAGCTGCTTTAATCACGGTGTGTTGGTTGTGGTATTTAGCTACAACATCAAGACAGGATCACGTGTCTTCGTCTAGCATAATGAGATGCTACAGACAGTAAACTCCAGACACTGTGAAAGTATGCCATGGATGCTGTGTACTGCGTTTTTGCTTATTCGCTGGAACCAGCCATACAACAGTGGTCAATGATTAATGTGTAAATAGGATTTATGAAGTAAGATTAAGGTTAGTCAGGATTATTATTATTACTAGTTAGGTTAAACGAAATAGTTATTATCACAATCAGGTTAGTCAATGTTACAATAATTAATCAAATTAATATACCACTCACTCCTTCGTTCACTTTCATACGGGTCGTGCGACTCCGGCTTGGAATTATTAGAAATATAATTAGACACATAGACATGTCCCTTGCAGGTGTGTTTGCGCCGCTGATTGCTGTTCCTTTTCAAAAGGCGACATACTAACATTTAATTAAGAGACGCCCACACGTGTGTATAAATATAACTCCGGAAATGTTGCGCATTTTCCTTGACAATGACTATGTACTACCGATTTCTTCTCTCCGGGAAAAGGTACACATATACAATTGGTTCTGTCATAATAGCAATCGTGTGATTAAGGAGTTGTAATTGCTCCCCAATGTTGGGTAGAGCATGTACTATTGTGTTTGTGATAAGGTTGTTTAATGTAATGTCAACATATGTCTACAGTTGAGCTGGTATCAACTGAGATGGATCGTATGCACAAGTGTGCTTAAGGAATTTATAACATATTGTTATAATCCATAATAAAATACATCAAAACTTTTTTCCTGTGTCATATTGTCTATTGAGTGACCAAACATCCGCATCCGTGCATTAATTGCAGCGTAACTAAATTCTTCCACGAAAAGTAATGATGGTGTTTGATTGCATTAGCAGTTCTGAGAAAAGTGTATAAAGTGTTTTGGGTAGTTTCATGGACTGGATAGTGTGTTATATAATAACTAACCTTGGCATTACTTTTCATTTAAACAATTAACACTCTGAATACACCATGAACAGGAAAAGACGATTTAATCATGGTTTGCTGGTCGTGATATTTAAAAGCAACATCAAGCCCAGAAGACGTCTGCGCAGTCAAAGGTTACAACCACTAGATTATGTACGAGGCGCCACAGTGAAAGCATGCCATGGATGATATGAACTGACCGACATGGGTACGTATTAGTTGAGACCAACAAGGCAACTGTGGTGAATGGTTGATGTGTACACAGGTATTATGAATTATGGCTAAGATTAGTCAAGTTTAGTATTATCACTACTTAGGCTAACGATAGTTGTTGTCATAATTATTTATGGTTGAGGTTAATTAATGTGATAGTAATTAGTTCTGGTTGTAGCTGTGGGTGAGGTTAGATATAAGGGCGGTTGGTTAGGGTTAGGGTTACTCATGGTAAGACTGCCAACGAATATGCCATCCGTCACCCTGCTAGAGAACTTTTTCCCTCCTCCCTCCCTCCCTCCCTCCCTCCCTCCCTCCCTCCCTCCCTCCCTCCCTCTCACTCTCCCTCCCTGCCTCCCTCTCACCCACCCTTCCACTCATTATGACACCGTAATAACACATTAATACAAATTGATCACTACTATCTTAACATGCCTCATTTCATATAGCATCTAAATATTATCTTACATGAAGTTGGGCATTATTAGTAAGTTGTACTCTTTTGAACTGACTGTAATTGTTTTTAAAAATTAATTTCAATTTGAATCCAGCTTGCTGTCGTGGCTGGTTTTCGTCGAGTGTCTTCTGTAGCCTTTTTGTAAGTACTTTCGTAAGTACTTTATAGATGTTTGATAGTAGACATATCGGTATGTAATTCTTGAGGTCTTTCTTTTTTCCTTTCTTGAAGATTATCATCATATTTGCGTTCTTCCACGCTGTGAGTGTTCGTCTTTCTGATAAGCATTTAGCGTACAGCTTAACTTTAGTGTACAGCTTAGTGTCTTCGAGATGGTATCTTCTCCAACCTTCAATGTCTCGATGTTAATATGGTCGTTGCCTGTTGCTGTCCCATTCTTCATATCGTGTAGTGCTGCTTCCACCACCTATGATGTTATCTTTGGTACGTCTTTTGGATCAATGTGGATTAAGGTACTATGTTCAAGCTCGGTGTAGAATTCCTCTATTCTTTCTATGATCTTATCTTGATCATGGATTTCTCTACCCTGCTTGTCTAGGAGTGTGATCAGTCTGTCTTGGCCTAACTGAAATAAGGAATCTGTCCGTAATATGTAATAAAGATGCAATCAAGTGGTAATTTCTACTTTATAAACAGACGTTTTCCAGAAAATGTTTTACTGAAGTTAAAAAGATCAAATATGGGCGATGTTACTCCCGTAACATTTTGTAATTGGACAACCCATGTTTATATTTCTTGTCGAACGTAGCATGAGTGACTCTGAACTGTAACCCACCTTTGTGGGCGTCTCATACTCCATGGCAAATGTCTTTGTCCGCCCCATCAATGTGCCTTGATGGGCCCAGTCGTAAAGAGCCCACATCTCCTGTAATAAAACAGAATGTCGTAATGCTGTCCAAAACACAAGCACGATGACAACTGCTCTGAAGATTTTACAGATTTGTCAAGGCTATTAGAAAAAGAAATTCAAGACTGTCTCGCCAACAGATGTAGTTTTAATCCACTTCTACGCTCCACTATTACAGTTAACAATCCAGTGAGCATAACAATTATGTTATACGTTGGCTTTACCAAAGCCAATATTGACGTAGTGCTAAGATTTGCTTGGCTACCGCTTTTTGGCTGATACTCGTCATGGCAGACGGGCCAATAATAAGTTTAATTGACCACAGTAAATTCAAGGCTTTTCAAGATAATGTCATAAAATTCAAGAAATTCAAGGCTTTAATTAGGTCCTACGAAAGTCAAGGCTTTTTAAGAGTTTCAATGCCCTGTACAGACCCTGCTAGAATGCACTAAACCTATTATCTGATCATCTTATTGCCGTTCTAGAATAAACCGTGTGGCTAAATGAGATTGAACGTGTGTACTTTGAGGTTGTTCATGACGGGCGTCCCTGAGAGGACGAGTCTCTGCCTGGCGGACACGGCCTGGACTCCCTTCGAGCACTTGTTACTGGGATTCTTTATCTTGTGACTCTCGTCTAGGATAACACAGTCCTGTCACAACATAGTCCACAAGATGATGTCACAAACATTGATTGAATACGTGCAGCTATAGCATATGAAACACGTCATTATTACATGTTACTGGGATTCTTTATCTTGTGACTCTCGTCTAGGATAACACAGTCCTGTCACAACATAGTCCACAAGATGATGTCACAAACATTGATTGAATACGTGCAGCTATAGCATATGAAACACGTCATTATTACATTTTAATGTGTACATGCATTAAATATCAATTAAGGCGTCATGCATCACGTGACATTTGCGTCTTTAGGCAATCCAAAATAGTTGCACAAATCCAGTAGATTCAACTAATGTGACACGGATGTTAATACACTACCAGTAATAGTCCAGTATCACTTACCCCCTAACATCTGACTGACTGCGAATTTACCCATCCCACCAAAGCCACCTGAAACGCTGTTCTCTCTTTTCCTTGTACGCGTGGGATGGAGTCTCCCTGATGCGTGCATAGTCCTCCCAGGCTCCCACCCTCCTTTTTCCCCTTCCACCCTCGTTTCTCTCCTAGGCTCCCACCCTTCAGGCATATGTTTTCTTAGCCAACTCCGTTCTCTCCATGCGTCCATCCCACTTTAGTCGACTCCTCACAAGCTTCGAAAAGGCCATATTTTTTCAAAAACGTTCAATGACTATACAAATATGCATGTATATATGTATTATGCAATACAACAGCAACTAGGAAAACACAAGTTTCATGAAACATTTTTTAAATTTACAGTAAATGGGACCTATTATAGTGCTGTTTTGGACAAGTATGTTTTCGGGAAATGCCGCGAGGGGCAGAATCGTGAAGTCGGTTATAGAAACATTGCCGGGATGGCCAACGTTCTCAGCGTTATTTACATGACACTGTACAACTGCGCTGCACTATATGTCGGCAAAACCACAATCTGTAAAATGGCAAATTTGAGGTTTGTTTTACCCTAATACAATATTTTAATATCTTGGCAGTATCATCATTTGAAAAAGCATCAGGCGTTTGTTATTAACGGGTAGAGTAGATTTTATCACACGATATAGCCTATAAACACATCAAATATACATGGATTCATTGCTACACCATGTTACTCACCCAGATATGTGCATTTCCATCCTTCTCAGCGAGTTCCTTTGCGTGGTTCACGAGCATGCCATTAGTTGCACGAAAATGTAGGAATGTTAAACAAATTAAAACATTTTTTTCCATGGTACACCATAAAGACGTTATACTACGGTGTATTTTCATTAATATTATCTCATCTGCAATACTGCGTTCTGTTATGGTCGAATACATACACAAAAAATTTATATAAAAAAGTTACTACAAAAGAGAGCAACACATGTGGATACTCTATTTTTAAAATAAATACTTAAAATTAAATTATCTATATAAACATCAACTATTTTTAGGTATAAATCCATTAATAGTCAACTCCCAGATAACTTGATTCCTACGCTTGAGCGAACGGAAAACGTTCATAACCACAATCTTAAGTATTACATTCAACACATAAGAAGAAACAAAGTTTACAATAAATTACTCTGTACCAGTCTTCTGTCAAAAGCCAGACTGGCGCAAATTGGGTCGCCCCTTAACTGTGACTCATATTTATGTACGCTATAGTGTATGCAAGCTGAGGCTAATTACATTTAAGACGTAATATTTTCGTAACATAAATATATATGCCTGTAAAACAGTGTGATTTGATTAATCTGTAGAATGGTGAGCTTCTCTCTGTCAAATGTATGCAAACAAACAATTAAATGATGATGGCAAAATCGATGGCGGACTTGACCACAATGCCCCACAATCTTTGAGATTGACAGACGCCTCCAATGACTCCCTGCAGAACTGTACAAACACCGAATTCTGGGCTTTCTTGTAATCCGGATGCATGCAAAGGCAGCAAATCAATATATTTTAATTATTCCTGAAAATAGGTATTTAATCAAACATGAATTAAATACATTTTACCCAAGGCACTGAGACATAAACATTGGCCAGGCACATCTGGACAATGATGTCACCTTTGATGTTGCCTCAGCTAAGCTGGAGAGTTATCCCTTGGGGATACCACAGTGGGGGGTTGCAGACAGGTCAACAGTGAGCATTGCACCCCAACTTGTTGGGTTAGCTGGACAGTGACCTAGCTTTTCAGCCAATCACTGCCCGGTATCTGAGCTTGGGATAAGCAGTCCAAACTCATCTCTCAGGGAGGACGATTGTTTGCTCGTTGCAACCCGTTTTCCTTGGCACCCAACCTCCTTCCCCAACTACTCCAGCTTAGACAGCCTAGGTACCAAGGATCTTATAGCTTCACAAGCTAGTCCTTGAGCCTATAGTGTTTGTATTCTGGGCCCCGCGTGTATTTCGCTTAGATAGTTAACTATTGGCATTCCCCATCGACAGCTATGTGTGATTCATCTTTACTTATAAGGGGAATTACCTTTTGCTATCTAGGTCGACGACAATGCCCATTGTCTTGTCTTTACTATATTTACATTTTAATTACTCATATATTATTAAAGGGCATTGCCATTGTTCACACACATTCAGTGACTCTCTTTCGCTACATAAACATAGCAATTTTTAATGCGCAGCAGATTCCAATACACATCATATCCTATACAGCTCTATTGATTAGGCGAGGAGCCAGTGGGTAAAATATTGTTACTAGAAAAAAAAATTCTGTCTGACCGCGTATCCCTCATTCCATATGTAACCACTTACAAGTACTGTTTTTCCCCAAGTACAATTCGACTTTGCAACTCTACTCCCTCGAGACACTTACTATGTTGAGGGAGGAAGTTCCAAAGACTTAGGTATATATCAACATCCGCTAGATGGCAGCACCGCTCAGCGTAAAGCGTTCCAGAAATGGCGCAGGTTTTTTGCCGCTCAAGCGACTGGCTGGATCACATGGTCTCGGAAAACAGCGTGTTTATCGCTATGCATACTATAATTTTGTTTACTGTTGACATTGATATCAACCAATGAATGCCATCAGAAGATGATCGGCGGGAAAAATATGTTACATTGCATTCGGCTGTGGATGTTTAAGGTTGGTGAACTTCGCGTTGCGTTTATTTATAAAAATGTTAAAGCGACATGGTCCGTTCGTGGATTTTTATTTTTATTGCAAAATCATGTTATACAGTATAAATTATACTTATTATAGCGTAAAGACAGTCAAAATACGTTTTCATGTACCAGTTAGGGGTTGAAAATAGACGCAGTAAGGGCGCTTAACTCTGTGTACCACGAGGCGTTTTCGAAACCGTTGTAGGCGTGGCTAAAAGCCCAGAAGGAAATGCATGATCATGCGATGCAGTAGCACGTGAATACAAGTTGACGCCACTAACGCCACACCTAGCCAGGTGCACGGCTCCCAGTTGGTAAAGGTCAAAGGGTGGGTGTCACTCGCAGCGATTTCAGTGACAGCATCGGGATTCTTATAAACATTCGACGTTTAACATTACGAAATCAGTTCTGTTTCGATAAAACATTTATTGGCGGCTAGGACGCTACAATTATACTGCAATTTTGCAATAAAAATAAAAAGCCACGAACTGATCATGTCGCTTTAATATAGATTAGCGTACACGTGTAACCTAAAATTTGTTAAGTGTAACCCATATCTATGCCATCTTAGCTTTCATGTGGTATAAATATGAACTATGTATATCAATGCAGGACGCGATGAAAACCCCCAGACAACGGGCGGTATCAGGACAGTTTGGAGCGTTTTTCATGTTGCTCAGAGCTGCGGCCTGCGCTGTTCATAATGTATGCGTTCAGGCGCCATTAACATTGCGTGGCATTTGCAACGGCCAACGTACGGCAAAGTGACAAACATGGAAAGAAGTATGTTAAGCATCACATAGACGGAGAGAAAAACAAAAATATGGGTGAGAGAAAAGGCAAAGACGTTATTGAACAAGTCAGAAGACGGAAGTGGACCTGGGCAGTTAGAATGTGATGTTATTCAAGGTGTATCATGATGTGGCTATGAAGTATGTGTTCAAGAAGTTTGGAAGTGTGCTTTCTTATCTTTTAATAATCGGTTATTTTTCAAAGGAATAACCATCTTTTAATTACAGAAACATAACCGATCGACTTAAATTTAACGTACTTTACCATCGGTATATTGGCTGACATTTGTATCGTCAGTACGCAAATATTACGTGTAAAACCAGAGTAATATTACGTGTAAAACCAGAGACGACGCCAAGTTTGACAGCTAACCGGAACTCATGAGAAGAAGGTTCCAATCGACTCGATAGGCGTCGCTACGGACTATCAGAATTACCGAATTGCGCCGTAGTTCACGAGATAATCTGGTTCCTGGAACTACCGTTACTGTTAGCCATGAGGACTCGTGCTCATAATGTGAAATTAAACCGTCAAATTAAAATGTCTCCCACTCGTTTGCACTAGTGGCAAAGCATTTCTTTCAAACGGCCACGCCCCATCACGTGACTGCGACGGAGTTACGTCATAAACAGCGCGGTAACGACGGCCTTGTGCAGTATTGAATTTGAATGTCTGCAAGTATTTAGTAAAGCGCCCGATCTCGTCTCCAAACACCCTTCAGCTAAGTTCACCAGCCGCTGGTCAACATAATGAAGAAGAAGACGGAGGGTGAAACCAACCACGGCGAACCTTTGCAAGAAATTACACGAACATTTAGCAGATAAGTACAGCTCAGCCTCATCCCAGGAATATTTTTTATAACTCTTGGCAGTGTTGCGTCAGTTTAGCTTCGAATTTGCCTTTATGTCTGGAACTTAACTAGCTAGGACACTGCCGATCGATGAGCCAGCAAACACAGTTGTGTAGACGAGGGGAAAGTCAAGTCAACCACGGAGAACGTTTGCAAGAAGTTACACGAACACTAATAGTTCAGTTTAGCAATAACTATTTATGTAACGTTTGACTTGAGTAAATTTAGCTTTGACAGTCCCTCGGGAATAGAATTAGCCGGCGGACCGATGATTGTTGAACCAGCAAAAGGGAACTTTGTGTAAAAAGGCGGAGAGTCAAGTCATTACGGAGACATTTTGTAAGGAATTACGTAGTCATTTAGCAGCTCGGTTCTACTTAGCATTAGTTTTCTATTTAATCTTTGCGTCGGTTTAGCGTTGGATTCCATCTATAACAATAGATAGGACTATACATAGATGGAATTGTGTAAAATAGACCCCATAAAGGGGTACGGTAGCTCCAGGTCACGCCACCTCTCTATCAAACTATAGAGCTCAAGGCCACGCCTCCTCTCTATCAAACTATACAGCTCCAGGCCACGCCTCCTCTATCAAACTATACAGCTCAAGGCCACGCCTCCTCTCTATCAAACTATACAGATCCAGGCCACGGCTCCTCTCTATCAAACTATACAGCTCAAGGTCACGCCTCCTCTCTATCAAACTATACAGCTCAAGGTCACGCCTCCTCTCTATCAAACTATACAGCTCAAGGCCACGCCTCCTCTCTATCAAACTATACAGATCCAGGTCACGGCTCCTCTCTATCAAACTATACAGCTCAAGGTCACGCCTCCTCTCTATCAAACTATACAGCTCAAGGTCACGCCTCCTCTCTATCAAACTATACAGCTCAAGGTCACGCCTCCTATCAAACTACACGCTTAGTGGACATAGACATAGTTTGGTGGTTAGCGCGGGTGACCAGGGGCATTACTTCACACATCAAACGTTTTCTTTCTTTCATTCATTCATTCATTTGTTCGTTCGTTCGTTCGTTCGTTCGTCCGTCCGTCCGTCCGTCCGTCCGTCCGTCCGTCCGTCCGTCCGTCCGTCCGTCCGTCCGTCCGTCCGTCCGTCCGTCCGTCCGTCCGTCCGTCCGTCCGTCCGTCCGTCCGTCCGTCCGTCCGTCCGTCCGTCTCCGTCTCCGTCCGTCCGTCCGTCGTCCGTCCGTCCGTCCGTCCGTCCGTCCGTCCGTCCGTCCGTCCGTCCGTCCGTCCGTCCGTCCGTCCGTCCGTCCGTCCGTCCGTCCGTCCGTCCGTCCGTCCGTCCGTCCGTCCGTCCGTCCGTCCGTCCGTCCGTCCGTTCGTCCGTCGTCCGTCTCGTCATGTCGTCCTCCGTCCTCCGTCTGTTTCCCTCTCCTCGTCCTGTCCATCGTCTGTCTCTCTGTCCATCCTTCCTGTCCGTCCTGTACTGCTTTCGTCCGTCCTGTGCTGGTCTCAGTGTGCCTGTCTGTCCCCGTCCCCCGTCCGCTTCCTTCCAGTCTTCCGTCGTCTGTTGTCTGTCACCGTCGTCTGTCGTCGTCTGTACAGTCTGTCGGGTCTGTCGTTGCGTCCGTCGTCTCGTCCGTTCTCGTCCTTCGTCTGTCTCGTCTGTCTGTCCGTCTCGTCGTCGTCCGTCGTCCTGTCTGTCGTCCGTCCTGTCGTCGTCTTCGTCGTCGTCTTCGTCCGTCGTTTCCTGTTCGTTCGTCGTCTCGTCCGTCCGTCGTTCGTTCGTTCGTCCGTCCGTCCGTCGTCCGTCCGTCCGTCCGTCCGTCCGTCCGTCCGTCCGTCCGTCCGTCCGTCCGTCCGTCCGTCCGTCCGTCCGTCCGTCCGTCCGTCCGTCCGTCCGTCCGTCCGTCCGTCCGTCCGTCCGTCCGTCCGTCCGTCCGTCCGTCCGTCCGTCCGTCCGTCCGTCCGTCCGTCCGTCCGTCCGTCCGTCCGTCCGTCCGTTCGTTCGTTCGTTCGTTCATTCATTCATTCAGGCATCCATCCACTCACCCATCCATCTGTCCACCCATCCACCCATCCATCTATTAATTCCTCCATCCATCCCTCTGTCTCTCAATCCATCCATCCTTCCATTCCTCCATCCAATGAGTTAACTGCATTTCGTCCGGGGGTCCCTGGATAAGGCTTGGTCACTCTAGAATGTGGCCACAACGAGTGTGCTGGTGCACACGACACCCCTGCCGCATTCCCCTTGCACAGGCTCTTCCGGGCTCGTAGCTAGTTTCTGTAACACCGCGTTTAAAGGTAGTCAGTTTAAGTAAAAGTAATTCGGAAGAGGTCTGTGTTTGGGGGTGCCCAGAGAGCAGATAATACGGTTTCTTGCCAGTGCACACGAGTTTCTTATAAACCTTAGATATGTCATAGGTAATTATCAAAAATGGTGTCACTATCATACGTATCGGTAGTTGCAAAAAGACGAAGGTCACAGATGTGACTGAACAATTCAGAAGACGGAAGTGGACCTGGGCAGGGCAAATCTTACACCAAATAATTTGATCAATATTAATCAATAATATTAGTCATAATATTTCTAAATGCAAATACTAATAAAGATGTTTATGTAGTCTTACTTATATGTGACCGACCGACCGACCGACCGACCGACCGACCGACCGACCGACCGACCGACCGACCGACCGACCGACCGACCGACCGACCGACCGACCGACCGACCGACCGACCGACCGACCGACCGACCGACCGCGACCGACCGACGACCGACCGACCGACCGACCGACCGACCGACCGACCGACCGACCGACCGACCGACCGACGACCGACCGCCGACGACCGACCGACCGACCGACCGACCGACCGACCGACCGACCGACCGACCGACCGACCGACCGACCGACCGACCGACCGACCGACCGACCGACCGACCGCCGACCGACGACACCGACCGACCGACCGACCGACCGACCGACCGACCGACCGACCGACCGACCGACCGACCGACCGACCAATCATGGGTTGTCAATGATGGGATGTCAATGATGGGTTGTCACATGACGTCACGTCAACATAACAACAGAGGGATACGTATGATTAGTTGTAAAAAGACGAAGGGCATAGATAGCCTCTGATTGTGATGACGATTCAGCTTCTCCCGACGTGAGAGAAGTTCCACGGGCACCCAGAACAGAGGTTGCTACACAGGATAGGCTGGCACCCAGGACCGTGCCGTCTAGCGCGATTTTTCGAGGAAGGTTATCCAGCTGGCGGAGTGTGGAGCTGATAGCTATGGACGAGAAGACGACGACAGCGAGGGTCAGAAATAGATGTCTAGGGACAGGGTTGACATGTATAAACTAATACAATCCTCGTGTGCACTGGGATGAAACTGGGGGACCACAGACCGTAGAGTGACCATAATATATGCTTTTTATTTTCTTATTCACATGTACTTCACTTTTTATCCTCTTACGTAGAACTTCATCTTTGTTGGTCCTAACGACTTATGCACTGGTATGTTTCAGGGGAACGACGCGTCATCGCGGTGGACAGCGACTCAGCAGACGCGCAGGAAGGCAGACCCAATCGTGTGGATGTGTTCGGTGCAAGAGTTTCTGCACCAACGGAACTTTTGGTAGATGAGACAGTTAGAGACACCGCTTGCGGACGACGAAGGATGACCCTAGTACGATGGCTTTATGATGAACTAATAAAACATTCTCCATCTTAGTTTATGATATCATACGTCATCGAGGTATGCCGATTTCTCTGAGAACCTGGGATATGAGTATTGCATTTGACAAAAACAGGCTTGTGCCGAGTAGAACCTGCTCTGGCCACGTTCCACACACGGGGCAAGCTCTTTGACACTCTGTGGTGATTCGGCGTTGAAATGAATAAAATCATGACACAATTTAAATTTCGTACAGCATATTGGTAATGTTGGGTCATTCCCACTTTTCTTTAGTTTTTGAAATGAAGATAGTATTGTACATTATACATAATGTACACACACATACATATATACATACACACATACATA
>JAODUO010000371.1:317500-320000 GCA_025642075.2 Ridgeia piscesae
ACCGACCGACCGACCGACCGACCGACCGACCGACCGACCGACCGACCGACCGACCGACCGACCGACCGACCGACCGACCGACCGACCGACCGACCGACCGACCGCAGGGGCAGGGGCAGGGGCAGGGGCAGGGGCAGGGGCAGGGGCAGGGGCAGGGGCAGGGGCAGGGGCAGGGGCAGGGGCAGGGGCAGGGGCAGGGGCAGGGGCAGGGGCAGGGGCAGGGACAGGGACAGGGACAGGGACAGGGACAGGGACAGGGACAGGGACAGGGACAGGGACAGGGACAGGGACAGGGACAGGGACAGGGACAGGGACAGGGACAGGGACACGGACAGGGACAGGGACAGGGGCAGTGGCCACTAGAGGACATGGTTCAGGACGTCCCTTTCACCAACGAGGAGGACGACGACATAGGTCAGGACTACCTGTGTCCCAGGACTCGGGCACCGGTCAGCCCAATCGTTACGCGACCTTCGACCCTCTAGACATACCACGACAGGTGGTCGTGTTACCTCCTTTGCTTACAAGGAAGGTGGGAACTCTGTCCCTGTTATGCGATGTCTGGAGACGAAGGGGATGCAACGAGTTTGTGTGCAATGTTCTGGAAGTCGGTTTCCGTCTTCGGTTCCGAGAGTGTCCCCCCATGACGGGTGCCCCATCTGCGTTTGTAGACAAGGGCTCCAACGTGAAACGCACAGCCCTCTGGTCACTGATACAGTCCATGCAAGAAACTACGTTGTAGAGGTAGTCTGCGACACTACATCTCCCGGGTGTTACAGTCACCTCTTCCTACAGATTCCCCACTTCACGATGGAGAATGCGGAAAGCATTCGGCGATCTCTCCCTCGAGACGCCTGGGTCACTTCCATCGATCTTGTGGATACCTATTTCCACATACCCATCCACAGAGGTTACCGAAAATGTCTTCGATTTCAAACTTGGGACACCATATACCAATTCTGGGCACTGCCGTTTGGCCTTTCTCCAGCATCTTGGGTATTCTCCAAGATTATGACAGAGATCAAAATGTTGGTACACGTGATGGGCATCAATCTCTGTCAGTACCTGGACGACTGGCTCATCTATTCACCATCTCACGACCAGTGCCTCTGAGACATTGTACAAGTGCTCAATCTCTGCCACACGATGGGCCTCCTCATTCACGACAAGAATTCGGAACTGATCCCAAAACAGAAATAATTTTTTCTGTGATACCAGTTCGACCTGGTTTCCTTCCAGGTCACTCCAACTCTGGATCGATATCACAAAATCAAGCACTGATTTGCTCATTCCTGCTAAGCCAAGGAGGATGTGCTCATACGTGGCAGATCGGTCTCTTTGCGTCCACAGAAAAAATGGTTTCTTTGGGACGGCTGCACACCCGCGAAGCCCAACATTACATCTCTCAACATTGGGATTTCAATGTTTTAACAAGCAACTTGTGGATACCTCTTTCCCCCACGGCGGAGGAAGATTTCCAATGGTGGAAGTCAGCACACAATGTTCTGAGGGGAGCCCCAGTTACCCCGACAGAACCAGACACTCAGTTGTTCACGGATGCATCGAACATCGGCTGGGGAGCACTTTGGAATGCATTGACGGTGTCCGGTGTTTGGACAACAACCGATAAAACACTTCACATCAACATACTCGAGTTAGAAGCCATACACAGAGCCATGCTCCACTGGCTGCGGAAGCTTATGGGTCTGACAGTACTGGTTGCGTCAGAAAACTCCACTGTAGTGTCCTACATCAACAAGCAGGGCTGAACATGGTCAATACAGCTGTGCAGGCGGACCAAGAAGCTACTCCTCGTGTGTCAGGCCAACCAAATAGTATTCCAGGCACGACACATCCCCGGGAGATTGAACGTCCTTGCAGACATTCTGTCACGCCCTTCCCATATGTCAGGCACAGAATGGTCTCTACATCCATCTGTCTTCCGAGCACTGACACGGGAATGGGGAATCCCAGTATTGGATCTGTTTGCAACGAGGTGGAATCACAAACTTCCACTATTTGTGTCCCCTGTTCCAGATCCATCAGCCATGGCAGTAGATGCTCTGTCAATGAACTGGAAGGCACTGTGGGCATACGCATACCCACCACCAGCTCTGTTACCACGGGTCGGGTACTCGAGAAGATGCAACAGGACCAGTACGAACTGATCTTCATTGCCCCACACTGGCCCCAGGCGTTCTGGTTCCGACTACACTTAGGGGTGTTTGTACAATGTCCACTCCGGATACCCAACATTCCTCGGTTACTATCCCAGCCTTGATGTCAGATCCATCGAGATACATACAATCTCCAACTTTTAATACCTCAGGTTCACACAAACTTCTTTCAAACCTTACACCCCTCCATTTCTGCTTGAACCAGCCACGGATTGCCCCTGATTACATCACCAAGCAAAATGACAACTGTATTAATATGCAGAAATGCACCGACTGTTAGCCGTCATAATTTGACAGCTCTAATGCCACGCTGCACGAAAACA
>JAODUO010000371.1:332500-515000 GCA_025642075.2 Ridgeia piscesae
TTGCATCGCTTTGTTCGCGTGCTCAAAATCTGTTTGGTTTGGATTCAATTTTCAGGTTTGTAAGTGTAACTCACTTGACTTCGTCTTAGACACTTAGTCTTAGTCGTAGTATTAACCGGATCTATCATACACAGTCGCAACACAAAACGGGATCCCGCAATAAGATTCATGTCGACACAAGTCACCACGTAACAGATGGAACGACGGGCAGTAGTCTAAATACGACAGGTGCCTTCCAAAGTTCAAAATCATATATTCCCGGCTGTGGCATTGCAGATTTTAGACCAGACACGCCTCCACAACACAACGAATTCAGCCAGCAATGTTTAGAATTGAATGCCAATAATATCAGTGTGTCAATCAGTGTCATGGACGATGGAGTATAATTGGGCTATAATTAACTAGGCATTGCTATTGACTCGTGAATGGCATATAAATAGCCATATATATAATGCTAAATAATATTATTGTGCATTGCCATTATTGTGCATTGCCACTGTGGCTGTGTCCCGTAGACTCAAAAGTAACCTTCTTATCTGACAGTTCTGATGCAGATCTGCAGAGTTAATAATTTATAAGAATTGTACCTGACATGCAGTTAAACATTCAGTCATGCTCTACCATCACTGCATTTGTATATCTCATGAAATACCATCATATAAGCATAGACAAAATACACTTCAGGTGGTATTGTTTTTGGGAAGAAGGTTAACTAGTCCATTTATGAACACATTTCAAAAATCCGAAAATATAAATACAGGCTAAAGAAGATAAGGATAAATATTGCTGTTTTTGAAGAACAGGTTAACTATGACTTATATAAGATATGGTTCATGCACTTGTTGGGCATATCAATATCACAACACATAGTTAATGCACATGTAATTGGAATACATGCTCCAAGTTCTTGCAACTAATCAGTAACTTTTGCAACTGTTTACTCACTTTACTGAAGGATTGACTTTCATAATTATATTTGTTTACGTACATCACAATAAAAAAAATGATACGCATTTCATGCATTTATGGTTCAGATTTCTGAACATAACATAAATGAGTCATAAATGGTTGTTAAACCTAACTGAACCTGGGACAATTTGTCTAAACATAACCAAGATAGATCATGCTAATTTTCAAAATACATCATTGGTCAAGTAGTTTAACACAGAACTCTAATTGTTATTTGTTGTTCAGAGATAATTTTATTGAGCACTAAAAGTTTATTTCTCTGTAGATAGCACATGGTAGAATACACCATCAATTTCGTTTTGATCCTTGAATGTAAATATAATAATAATAATGCAAAATGTATTTCCACTCTATGATTGGACAATAAAGTTATTATTATTATATTCCTATTTTGGGGTTAATCATGTTTACCTCTCGAGAAACATTTTCTCTCTAAGATTTTGGCACCATCTAGTGGCCTTCTTCACCACTCTGAATTTATGATTATGTCACATGATCTACACCATGTGACATTAGCTGGAGCATGATTGGTAGGAGTTCCATCCGGAGCTCCTGTGTGATGTTTCTGTTCAATGAAGGTTTCATTGGTGTTCGGTGAAGCATGTAAAAATCTGAAACCTTAAGAAAAACTGGCATAGGAGAAAGGTCAAGGAGGCAAAATAACATCTACGGCGGAAGCTTTCACTGAACAAAGACTTTTTATTATTTGTTTGCTGTACTGATCCACTTGGTGGCTCGTATAGTTACAGTAGTGAATTAAATCCTGTACTATTGAGTATTAGTAATTAATATAACTTTATGTACATAGATAAATTATATTAGAACTGTGCAGAAGTGACAATAGAATGCCAATGCATCTTTTTTATGTGTGTATAATTAAGATGTGTATTTGAGATACTATCATAGCTTTATGCAGAGACCTGTCCACCCGTCATTTGGACAGGTAAAACCCTTTGTAGACGGGTAGAAATGTGGGTGGACAGGTGGTGGTTGGGTATAAAAATGAAGGCGCAAAAACGGTCTTTCAAAACCATAGATATTGTCAGTTATGCCTAAAAATGCGTGTAAATGGTGTCACATGTGTGTTTGTAGTCCAATTTAGGTCATCAGACACATTTAAAGTTTGTCAACTGGCTTAACAGTTAACATCCATGTGTCCACCAAAACATGTGTCACATGATGTGTGATTGGCAATCATTTGGTCCTGCATAAAGCCCTGGATACTATGTTTGAGACTTGGATAAATGAGTGGTCACTGCATCAGAGCTGGACACTTTCCATTACTACTTATCTCTGGTTGCTACTAGTGGCCCCGCCCTGTGATGGTAACCGAGCAGTTTCTGTGTGTGTGTGACTTGTCGATTGACTGACACGCTGGAGGCTGGGACATGTCAACCTGCATTAGTCCCCCACAATGTCAACTATACCCCACCTGCGGATCAGAGAATGTCTTTGACTCATAGGAGTGGGGTTCTGTGTAGGGTTGTGTTGTAGATAACATTCTTGTGTGTCTCACATGCTGTCCTCAAGGCTACAGCATCTCAGGGAGGTCCAGGTCGGCATCCTTTGAGTTGTATCACCACCAGTCACTGCAACACACATCACTGTCCTCATTCACTTTGTATCTCAGATGTTTCCTCGGTTATCAGACCTGGCCAAAAAATGCATTTCACAAACCCTGCATTCACTTTGTAAGTGGCTGGAGGCAACTATATCAGTTGCAAAAAAACTGAATTTTTTTGAACATTGTATAATTAAAAATTAATAATGCTGATAATGTTACTACCGGTACATGTGTACAGGTAAATAGTTATGAAATGGCCATTGGAACATCATTTGTAATTGCCTGGTGTTTATATATATATATATATATATATATATATATATATATAAACTAAAATTATCTGTTGTCACCATTGAAAACACTCAAAACTGCTGTACCTGCAGTATGTTCAGAAAAGTAATATTATCATATATGGACAAGAGTGTGACAGACGCAAGTTAATTACACATTGTGGGACTATTTCACTAGTTCTCTTGGTATTAGTGACACAGGTGTCAGATGTGTTGTCACTTGCTCACTTATTATATATGTTTACAACTTTACATTGACTGGTGGGGTACACAACTGCCAGGGTAGTCACTAGAAATACCAAGCTACCAACTAGTAACCAAATTGATTGTTACAATTAGTTATTACTATTAAGTACAATCATAGCTTTATGTGGCAACCCGTCCACCCGTCATTGGGATGGGTCGAAATATGACTGGACAGATGGTGGACATATAAAATATAAGGAGCATAAAACTTCTTAGAATATAGTGATACAGTTTCTTGGTTTCTGTCATTTAGTAAATTATTTATTTCTCAAGAAACTTGCTTTAAAACATCTCAACTGCCTTGTTTGTATTTTGTATATAAGTTAATATGCACGTGCCCACTAAAAAGTGTAGCTGGCAAACATTTGATCCTGCAGAAAGCCTTGAGTTACAGTTGGTCATCACCTCATCGGTCAGTTAGGGCACACAGAGATGGATCATGAATGTGATCTCATCAGTCCTAACTAAATAGATGTTTGTTCTTGCAGCTGGCCGTGGTAAGGCAAGTACTACGCAAGGAACTGGGACTGAAGATAGTTGAAGTTGAGTCGGACAAAGCGAGTCTCGAAGGTGGCGATGTCCTGTGGACAGGTCAGTAGTATACACATTAGTGCAGCACAGTAGTAGTTTATTTATCTTATAATATTGTCATATTGTTTTAACATATTTATTCCAATATTTGATAATTATTATAATTTTGTACAGCTACTGTTTACATATTTATATACTTGATTTTACTGTGTACTTACATTAGTCTGCAATTTAAATATTATGTTTTAAAAACTCTCCTACGTGCAAAATGCATATCCATTCTATGAATGGACAATAAAGTTATTAATATAATAGTAATTTCTTTGTTAAAACCAATATTAAATGTCTGCTTAGTAACGTCACCTTGTGTGCAATTTTTTATATAATTTAAAAAAATAAAATATCAAAAAAAGAGATGATTTGCTTCATTTGTTGGCCAAACTAGATTCCCTGTTTAATAGACGTGGTGCTCGTATAAAGACCACCATCGCAGTGCTGAATTCTTCAGTCTGGCATAACCTGCTTAGTTCAGATTGGCTCATTTGGCTGTCGTTGCCTTGATTTTAACCTAACCAGACAACTGGCACATGAGCTTTTCTACCCATTCATGGCCCGATTCAATTTGCTGGCCCAATAAAGCATATTCAGTGCTGGTTGTCAACGACGTCCTGCAGTGAGCTAAACAAGTTGACAGGAGGAAATGACAGCCTCCTTCAGACTAAGTTGTGACTCACTCATTGACCCAGTCACTGCTGCAGCCATTGTTTTACACTGTAACTGTAAAGTTGGTTGTCTACGCACGGTCCGACATAAAAATTGTGTTTCAAATATTAATAAAATTACATACATCAGGACCAGAGTATGTTCAGATGTTAAAACTATAATACGAAACTAAACTCAGTCGATCTATCAGCAAATGTTCAACTTGCATTTTACCATTTTTTTTCAACTTCGTTTTTATACCACCCATACATTCAATAGACCATTTAAGATGTGTGCAAATGTCACCATTGTTTGTTTAAAAATCAGGTGGGCCTTACACGTACAGGCTGGCAGTTTTTAAAAGTTACCAGTCCAGTGAAATATAATTTTCATGATCTTTCTATATGTGCCTCTGGCATACAGTAATTTCCAGTGCTGGCTCGTCATCACTGCCAGTGCTAGTCTAGTCAGGGTCTGCCCAGTGCCCTGCATGGCCCACTGATGCCACCTGCATCCTGGTGGAAATTTATGTGTTCATCAGCTGGGGGGTCATTTCAATAACAACCCATGTAAGGTGTCTCCCTGGGTGTAAGTGATGGTTCCAATGATCATCTTCCATCTTCCCTGGCACCCCTAGTAGGGATACTAGGTGTAGGAGGACACTTGTGGAACAGTTCTCAAGTCATATACTTCTGTAGTTACCATTGTAGTGTTGGTCGGGTCCACTGTTGTCACCCAAGAGCCCAGTTTATTGCCTTCTGTGATTGCTGGTGACAGACAGGCCCAGGAATGCGGAGATGTGGGTGTATGCCACAGTATTCGTATGCCACATGCTCTCAGACACACATATCTCCGTGTTAGTCACTTCTCTGAAAACTTGGGTTATTCTTGAGAGGAAATGTATGTTCGAGGAACCACTTGTCATTACAAGCAGCTCCTTGGTGGTTGAATGACTCCTGTTATCAGCCAAGTGACTAATTACGACTGACATGCATAGTGTTTAGCTTTGCAAGAAAACTGGTGTAATGTTTCTGCTGGTTTATATATTTTGACTTTTTCACAAACTTTATCTGTGACCGGATGGGCGCGGGTGACGGGATTTGAATCATGGCAAGGTGTAAAGGAATCATAAAAATGCAGTTTAAGAGAAAACGTGTTTCTTTAATGTCACAACAATAAATCCTGCCAAGTAAACTAATGGGGTGGTAAGTCAGTCAAACCTAATAATCGTATAGTGTTGATGCAGTTTTTAGACTAACCTGAAGATTGTCACATATAATTATTTAAGTAATTACCATCAAATTATGCACTCACAATATATTTATCCAGGTATTTTAATTTTGAAGGACATTTGTACATAAGTATGTTTACGTTTAAACACTAATACGTATTTGGTGCACATCTTGTGTAGCTGATTTGAAATTGAATATGTTAATTGTCACCAGCATTTTACCTGTTAACCTGTTATGCCATGTCACAAAAAATTGCCGTAATCATAGAATATTAGTCATGTCAATTTTGTAGCTATTTCTCTTAAAACCTGTATTTGTCTGTAACGTTTTAGCGTAAGTATAACTATTGGCTTCACTCTGGAATTTGGACTGTGAAATAAAGAGTGACAGCCTAAGATACTGGCTGTGTTGGTGTGAACAGTCAAGTGTAGGCTCTGGCCTCACTGGTGGGGTGAGTTGGCCAGCCTTGCTGTTCTCCTGGCCTTGTTATCTCCCTCCCCAGATAACAGCACCAGAAATCCAGGATGTGGTTGACCCAGATTTAGTGGAATTACTGTAGCCATTTGCTGTCATCAAAATCAAAATTATATACGGCCACCGCTGTCAAGCTCTGATATTATAGCCATGAATTTGTACTGCATTGCTATTGTATGACATCTGAAAAGACTGATAAATCAAACATTCCCCCTATGATACGGTTGTCATTTTAAGAACTCAGCTCCATGTTTTTGTCATAAGAAAACATTTTTATGCCAGAATTTCAACGAAATGTGTTGGAATAAAGTAATGCACCCATGTATTCAGCACCCATTTAATGACGGATTGTAATATAACAGTATGAAGTTTTTCCAAGCAACAGGTTATGGTGGATATATAAATTTTACTTTTTGACTTTGTTTACTGAAGTACACTGTACATGGTATGTCGGAGTTAATAATCGTGACATTTATAGGTTAGGATCATGTCAGTTGCCATTTGCCAAGCTTTGGCCCTGGTTGAGAAATGAAATGACACAGTTGCTGTTGTTGACATGATCAGTGTGGTCACGTAGTCCCCCCACAAGTACATGTATCCTGTTACTGTGATTCCAGGACACAGGACAGAGAATGGACAGTGGATAGGCAGGACACTTTGTAACCTTTGAAACTCCTGACACAAAATATTTATTTTGCAGTTTCAGGATGATGATACTTAAATCACTTGTCAGTCAAATTATCTATGCAGTTAGCTCACACCACAGATGGCTCACACACACACTTACATACACACACCCAGGTAGTTGTTATTAACAACCTTTAAAAATGCTTGAATTACAAAATAATAATTTAGTACACTGTTTGACAATGCCATCAAAACTACCGGACCCGTATGATATAATACACTTTTACCAATGAACTGGCCAGTCCTAGTTGATACTAGGTGTACATTCCAATTTTGCGTTGAATGGCCACAGCATGAGAGATGTGATAAAATCAAGTCAATGATGGATCATTAATTATTAACGGTTTTTGTGAATCACCCAGTGGCCTTCTGCCTATTGGGCTGTGTAGGACAGAGGAGTGTCAGTCAGAAACAATCAATTGAAGAAGTAAATCATTTGATGAATAACAGCTAATTATATGGTTTTGTGAATTTAATTATTAATGCATTATTGTTTATTAACATTTTTTATTATAAATTTAATGATATTCAGTAGAAATTGCAAAGCAACAGCAGAAGTACATAATACTTATCATGTGCAGTAGTGTCGTTCTCATCGCACAGGAATGTTTATTGCTATACTGATTCACCATTTTCAGTCATGAAATATTCAGTCATATTGAGCTTAAACATGCCATTACCATAATTGGAAGTCTCCTTGCCCCTAACATTAAGGTCAGCTCATTGTCACCCAAACCACAGGTCGTTGTCCGATTTATTTGTGTTGGCAATGGGCCGTTAACTGGATCGTTAACAGGATACGATTCCTTTTTATGACCAAGGAAGTGTGCGATCTGAGTCTAAATCCAATATTATAGAAACCATTGGGGTTAACAGTAAGCAGTGTGTTACTATCCACATACTGATTATAAACTAATGAGCATTAAACTCCACTCCAACGTTGTTAGTACCTGAGGTAGTAATGATACTACTAACAATTCACTTGGTGTCAAACGTCACACATGCATATCGATTTCTGAAAGATAAGATTGAGATTTAAAAATGTGTCGGCCTCTTGCTGAGACAGTAAATACTGTGTCCCCTGTGTCGGGCATTATTGTATGAAACATGTAATATCTTCAGTTCACAAACTGCAGTGCTTATTTTGTCAAAACATGATTGAACAGGGCTAATTGTCTGTAATTTAATAAAAAAACAAGTGACACTAAAATTACTCAATACATGTGTGTTATCATTATTGTCGTTGTGTGAAATATTTGTTGACATTTCCGTCATTGTAAATGGGATATGTATGCTAAATTACTTGTTGTGAATTGGAGGATCACTTTAGAAATAAAGAACTATCCTGTATTAGACGACACTGAAGTAGGAGTGTGTCTGTCTGCTGGTGACAGGAAACAAACGTGTTGTATTAGAAACACAATGTACAGTGTTATCGTAACACCATTGACTGGGTAGTGTAATGACAGACATACCAGTCCATGTTGTGACACAGCTATGTATACAAAGTTTTACAAACACTATGGCGACCCTTGTACACACTGCAACATGGCTTCCTTCTGCCATGGACCAACAAGAGCAGCAATGTGAGACTGATACGTCAAGACAATTGTGTTCTCATTAAAAATGCATTTGCACCCACTCAGCAGCGATACAGAATGTTGGCTGCCTGGTAGTAGAATTCATGTAGTCGGAGACTATAGTACCAGTAGTAATACTACTAGTGCTATGTAATGTAGTAGGGTTAGGTCAACAATATTTGATCAAGGTCAAAATGTTCAGTACATTAAGGTAATAATAATATAAACTTACAAAATGCATGTTCATTATGTCAAGTCCAAGTAGTAAGTACACTTCAGTTGTAATGATCAACAGTGATAATGTAGAGTGCAATGGCTCAGGGGTAGAGCTTCGGACTCTCGACTATGATAACCCAGGTTTGAATCCTGTGCCGCGGTGTTAAAACCTTGGGCAGATATTTTCACTCTACATTGCTCCAGTTCACTCAGCTGTATAAATGAGTACCTGGCAATAGACCGTGGTGTATATGTGTACGAGCAGCATTCGTGCATTAATTGTATCATATGACTGGATGCTTCCTAGCGAAGCCAGGGAAGTAAAGTGTAAAGCACTGAGGACTTGGATACTGCGCTATCTAAGAACTTGCCTTTACTTTTACTTTTTATTATAAAAATATTACAAGTGCATGGCCTTAACCTAACCCTGTATGTGTGCAGGGATCATATATCTATGGCAGTGATATGCAATACCCTAATCTCCAATCCTGGTGGTAGTTGTTTTGTTTTTGGCCTGCAGTAGATAATCTACAGTGTGTCTGCCTGTGAGGCCTAGATTAACTGCCCCGAGCAGAGTTGGTGTTTGTGGTTTGTGTAAGCACATCTGTCTACATCACTAGTACAGGTGTCATGCAAAATCAGGTCTTCCCATAAATACTTTCCTGCTAACTAGCTACTGTGTGTTATAAACGACCTACAACCAGTGGAATGTGACAAAGAACTTAATGTAGTTGCGTTAATAACATGTTTGTTGAGTAGAGATCATAGTAAAACTCAAGTGGGAATACCTATAATGGAAAATTACTTTAACCATTTGCAGTACAGATTTCTTTTGTTTATAAATACATACACATGCAGTACAGTCTACACAGCCACTGACTGTATTCTTTCCATGGAAATGGTTTACTGTGATCATCATGACATTCAGTTCTTTCCATCCAATACTTTGAATAACTAAGTGGTTGGACCCAGCAGTGGTTGCTGCTAGCTAGTGAGGTACAGCATGCACAATCTACCACCTGCTGTGAGACTGAGACATAGACAGGCCTCAGAGGCTCAGCACTTGTGACTGAGACAGATCTCAGCCACAATCACTGGCACAGGATTGATTACTGGCCTCTGCTCCATCCACACTGTCATTGTGAGGGCCCAAGGGATGCAAGGACACCCACTCCCAGTCCCCGTTTGTCCTCCCCTGCCCCCAGCACAGAGCAGGCAGGCAGGCTGGGCTGGTACTGGAAAAAAACATGGGAGAACCTTTAACATGATTGCATGGAGCAGTAAGGTCTGTTATTGTCCCTGAGCTGTCTGTGGTAGGTCTGGACAGGCTGAATCACAAGCACATTTCATCAGCTCTACACTTATCATAATGTGTGTGCGTGCGCATGCGGGGGTGTATGTGTGTGCACGCGCATGTGTATTTTGCCTGTGTTAGCTGGGATCAAAGTATTCAGGCCACAAACACAACTGATTTCTAGTTGCGTGTTATTTATAAGTAGCATTAGTACTGGTGATATTTTAAGGCAGGTGTGTGGATGGCCTGGGATATAGTGGTTCAGTTGAGACAGGGTCAACTGGTACAGGCTGAACCCCTGAACTGAAATGTTGCATCTTTCTGGATGAACATATGAACTCTATTGTTCATTCTCCTTATTGTGATAACAGATGAACTGGTTAAGCACTATATATTTTTTTTTTTTACAGTAACATAGACACGAGTAACCAATTTAGCTAGTTATAGAGGCATGCTGAATCACTGATCTGGTGATCTACAACATAGTCAATATTATGTGTGTGGTCTCCCGGCAAGCAAAGAAAAACGCATGGAACTTGAATGTCAATAAAATGTACAATGAAATGTCTGATAGATGCATATGTTTGACATTTTGATAGACCTTCTGCTATCAATAACACTCTTGATGAATCAATATTCCTCCAGTTCACTCAACCGTGCAAATGAGTAACTGGCTATAGACAGTGGTGGATATGTGTGTACGAATAGTCTTTGTGCATTAATTGCACCATGGCAACATTCTTCCCAGATATGATGTTACCACAGTGTTTGACTGAGCAGGTCTGCGAGGAAATAGAATGTTTAGCAGTTAGTGCAGTCCTAAGGACTTTATTCTGCACTACATAAGAACATAGGGTTTACCTTGTTTCTTGAGATTATAAAAACAAAGGTGTGTCTAGTCTCGCTTAACCAACTCTCGCTTGGCTGCATAACTTCGCTGAGAATACAGTCTGCTCACTTATCAGGCTCTTGAATGTTGTCCATTTGAGGAGCTAAAAACTACTACCATCTCACGGAGCCTGGGTAATCAAAGATAATCCTGACATCATTCCTGCTTCATAAACAACTGCACATTTATGTTTCTGTTTATTTGTGTGTGAATATAATTATATAAGTGTAATGTTGAATACTTTTAATAGTGTAGTAATATCTTATATAAAATTATATCCTTAGTTTAGTTTTTATTTCATAGTTGGCCAATCAGCCAAGAGCCAATCAGCGTCTCTACCCTATTCTGGGGTAACGCGGCCCTGGTGGCAACATTGGCAGAGTATAAATCTACCAGACAGATGCGAGTGCTGCCACCTCACAGGGTCTGGGTAATCGAGACTAATGTGTGTCATGTGCCGTCTGCAGGTCGTGAGATCTACGTGGGTATCTCTGGCCGCACCAACTCGCTGGGAGCGCAGGCTGTGGCCAAGGCTTTCCCTGAGTACTCGACAACGATTGTGGAAGTCCCAAAGCCAGCCATCCACCTCAAGGACTGTGTCACCATGGCGGGCATAGAGGTGTTTGCCGTCGCGAAGAGCGAAGCCGCACAGAAGATATTCCAGGTGGGTTGAGACCTGTTCATGTACATAGGAGGCGCTGCATCAGGGGCGGTCCGGACACGGGGTTGTCATGAGTCGGGGGCGGAGATAGAACATACAGTTGAGGCTTGGAAAAGAAACATTCACTCAGCTATTTGCTGTGTCACTCAGATCAAGACAACAGAAGGGGAGGCTTCTGGATGTTTAGCAGCCATTCCACCATTACTGCAGATTCTTCTCAGTGTAACAGCAGAAGTCTGGGGGAGCACACTTCAAACAGGCATACGATTGAGTCACTCTCGTTGTAAAGACTGCCATTCTAATATTAAATTTTTTCTGTAGTATTTTATACATATGTGTACTATTAATGTAAATGTTTATTTTACTGTTTCTAAATCAGCTCTTTTACATTGTTTATTAATTTTTAATATATGTTTTATTTAATTTATGCAGTTCTGTGTACAGCACCCGAGAGCATTTTATCTTAAATGGATTCATGCACGATATAAATTTGTATATTTTTGCTACTAAATTGTTACCAGTCTGCTCCAATTTGCACTAGTTCTAAACAAACTTTACTTGTCAAAATGAGGGATGGATGGAACTCTAGATAAAGCCATCGAATTAAGATAAAGGGTTTTGAGATGTCATAACAATTGGATACTATGTTATGTGTGATAGTTTATTCAACAAAAACATGCTGCTGCTGTTGCTGAAAGGACATGGCTGAAGGCATATCAACTTATACACGATGTATATTGCCAAACTCACCTCAAACTAGAAAAACAGAATATAGTATGAACTAAAATAAATTACAACGTAGTGTACACAATTCATGCATACACTTTCTAACGTGTTTGCATGTGTTGTTACTACGGTAACAGTCACAATTCATTTTAAAACTTCACACTGGCCCACCGTTACAACAAGTACGAAGAAAATAATAAAAGTACATTTCCCGTGGGCGTGGTGTTTCAGGACATACAGGGGTCAGGTTCGTTTGGTTACAAGTACATTTCCGTTGAGGAGCCTGCTGCAGCCAATGTGCTCTACTGCAATGGAACACTGGTCCACCTCGCCGCCGACCAAATACCTAAAGGATCTGCTGTGAGTTTGCTTGTTATTAGTTGTAGAATTCACTTGTGATTATACTGGCAAAGTATTATTTTATTTTCGCACAGGATTCCTTTTAGGTATGTGATGGTGAATTGCTCTAGCTGTGATATATGTATGTTATTGTTGTAGATGTGTTCTATTTGATGACATGTAGACATGGTGTGTTATTGTTGTAGATGTGTTCTATTTGATGACATGTAGACATGGTGTGTTATTGTTGTAGGTGTGTTCTGTTCGATGATGACGTGTAGACATGGTGTGTTATCGTTGTAGGTGTGTTCTGTTCGATGATGTGTAGACATGGTGTGTTATCATTGTAGTTGCGTCCTGTTTTATGAGGTATCGACGTAGTGTGTTATCATTGGAGGTGTGTTTTGTTGAGGACATAGATATGGTGTGTTATTGTTGTAGGTGTGTTCTGTTTGACGAGGTGTAGATGTGGTGTGTTATCGTTGTATGTGTCTTCTGTTTGACGACGTGTAGACGTGGTGTTACCATTGTATGTGTGTTCTGTTTGATGACATGTAGACGAGGTATGTTATTGTTGTAGGTGTGTTCTATTTGATGACGTGTAGATGTGGTGTGTTATTGTTGTAGGTGTGTTCTATTTGATGACATGTAGACATGGTGTGTTATTGTTGTAGGTGTGTATTATTTGATGACGTGTAGACGTGGTGTGTTATTGTTGTAGGTGTATGAGAACAAGATTGACTACCCGCGTGTGGCTGTCAAGATGGAGGAGCCGGCAAAGCGCGGTGGCAACCTGGGCAGTTGTGTGCTGCTTATCAGGAAGGATCGTCACCCTCGCAAGATTCCCACCACCATGGAGTAGCCCCCCCCCCATTCTTCCCTCTGTCTCTGTCTCCCCATGCCCTGTACAACATTGCTTGATACGCTCTCTTGAGTTTCTAGTGTAAGGTAGTGGGCTACAGTCGCTTAGCTTGTCTTGTTAAGGACCTGACAGCACTGTCTGTACTTGACTGTCACGTTGTGAACTGGCGCAGCCGTTTAAATACAGATATCTTCCATAAGATATTCACAAGTAGAGACAGTCCTGATTGTGTACGTGCAGTCTTAGTAGGCACAGTGAAGTATTGATTTGTACGATTGACAGCGAGACAGATCCAACACTGCCAGGCATTGCATGATTGCAAGTATGATGAAGCGATGCCGTCTCGTGTCAGAAGGAAACCAGCACGTTTTAACGGACAATTTAGTCGGATGCCGGGGACAGCTTTCATTGTTTTGACGCAATATTTTATGTATGGATAGTGACTTGTGTTATTTTTGTGCTGGGCGTAGGAACGCAGCAGTAGGTGTAGATGTGAGGGTTGGTTGTCATGTGATGTTACAGAAGGGCGTGGTCAGGCTGTGAAGAGGGTACTAACGAGGGGTGATTAAAGGACCTGGTGATGGAGAACACAACAGAGAACGACGACATTGAGCTGTATTAATATATCAAGGCAGGGGTGTCCAAGGGACTGGTTGCTATCATTTGCTTCACTACACTGGTGAGCAGCAGTCGGGCAGTTTTCATACAAAAGCTGTCAGCATGCAATAAAACATTACTCATTCTTTCAGCCATTTGGAGTCTTCGTGCGTGCATACATGCATGTATGTTTACAGAATGTTTGTGGTGGCTCTGTAATACCACAGTCAGAGACTTGGCCAGCTGTAGTGACGTAGGGGTCAGGTATAAACCTCAGTAGACAGCTGTCATAGTGAGTGCCATCTTTTCAATCAGATGGATGTGAGGCTGCTCGCCTCCCTTCGTAGCGTCAGTGTGTGGGAAAGGTTGCCATAAATTGTACTTTCATTTTGTAAGGTAATGAGAAGCATTTTTGTATCGTAGTGAGACGTGTCAGTATTGTGTCTGACCCACCAGTGTCTCTCGAACAAGTTGTGGGCGTCACAGACTGATGTGTAGATGTACGATGACCCTATCAGCACGACCGCATTTCGATTGGAGAGATGGTAATTAATCTTTTTCGTTTTGCTGTCGTCGAGCAGGGCTCTGTCTCTGTAGTCCCAGTCATGCGTTGCTAAGCAGTGTACGTCTTAGACGGAATGTAGTGAGAGCAGTTGTTTGTCGTCGTACGCCGCCTGCTTGTGTCTACACTTTCCCGTTCACTCTGCACTGAAATGCGGTCTGTGTGTCGCGTATTGGTGTTGACAATTCATTCATGTGTGTATGTAGGACATCTACACATCTGTTGGTGTGAACACTATCGTATTATCAGTGGAGAACCTCGAATGTTTACTGTGAACAGAAATGCTAACATGCTGTCGCTGTATACAGACAATATGGAAACTGGACATTGTTTCTGGTGACCGACTTCATCAATAATTAGTGTGAACTACAATTAACGCAGCTGTTGTCCAGCAGTTCTTTTGTGCCCTGCTTGTAGTTTGAAGTGCCTCCACCCAGTGTAGACAAATGCGTATATATATATATTTTTTTATAAGAAGTATGTATAATTTTGTAGTGTAGTTAATTGTACAAGCGCCGTGTCATGTTAAAATAACCAGCTTGGTAACCACAGCACTCCAGCACACAGACTGGTAATGAAACTGGGATATATAATTTTATGATATTTTCCCACCAAAATGTAATTTACATAATTTCTTTCAGAGATATGGCAGGTCTACATTTCGTAACTTTCAGTGATAATTAGGTAGAGATTGGCATCATAGACACGTTATAATAAGATTAAAGTAATATTTATAATAATCGATGTTTTATATACGTTAAGTATGGACATTATGTGTAGTAAGTGCTGTTTTTGCCAGTTGCTGTTTTCAGATGTACTTTGTTGCTCTCTAGATGGATGGCTGTATTATACTTGAGCTATGTAGATGGATTATAGCATAATGCATATGTGGATTTAGCAATATTTACATAAAGTTTAGCAAATCAGGGCTGCTTGGTGGCAGCACTGTAGTATGTTGATGCTTTTTAATTAAATTTTGTACAATGCCATTTGTCATTGACGTGTCGCTTTGAGTGTAACCGTAACAGATGGGATTGTCATTTCCATGACGATATTTCTACTTCAAGAGATTTTACAATGTACTGCATTGAACAGTAAAAGTAATTTGGGTATGTAGCTTGCTTGCTGTGCATCCTAATAAATGTTGTAATGGCTGCCAGTTTTGTTTTGTTGTTTCCTGTCAAGTTGGCTGAATACTTGGCTGCAGAGCAACAAGTATTCCGTGGCTGTTGTTCAGACAACCATGTTTAAAACAAGCTGATGCGATGTAGCATCCCAAATGCACCATCCTACACTTACTACTTGTATTGTACTGTGCTGGACTTGTTAATGATGTCTGAGGCTTGTCACATTGTCACCTAGAATTTTTATTGTGACTTTTGAAAGAGTTGTTTATTTTGCGGCACTCTGCTTATCAAGACAGACAATAACAGTGTATAGACGGACAATAATGCAGTGTACAAGCAGATAATAATGCAGTGTACAACATCTTAGTTTTATATACATTTCATAATATACATTTCATGATCATATGAACTTAATTGCACAATATTCTGTTTAAATGATGGAGTTATATACAACAAATTCTTGTCCATGGCTTCGGCAATATGCTGGGTTAATTATTATTAGGTTAAAATTAGACAGTGTTTCCAATGTATTTGTCTGTGAATAACAATTATGCCTCCTAAACCCCGTCTACAGCCACTTATTGGTAATACGCAAAGTAATCTTTTGATCTTGGAAAACAGAATTTGTAGAATATTTTTCATAACAAATGTTTGTCAGGCTTTGGTGTTATCAAGGCACACGATCCCTTAATTATTCATTGTGTCGAGTTGTAAGAATGGATTACTCCTGTACGAGTTCAGTTTATACTTCACTTTGACCTTGAGAATGAATGCTTCCTAGAAACTAGGCGTGTACTTCTTCACTAAAACTATGGCACTAACAATGAATGCTCCCTAGAAACTGGGCTTGTACTTCTTCACTTCGACCATGACACTAGCAATGAATGCTCCCTAGAAACTGGGCTTGTACTTCTTCACTTCGACCATGACGTTGTGAATGTTGATGAGTTCGCTGCGGATCGCCATGGTCTTGAACGGGTTCTGAGAGAGCAGCTTCTGGAAGCGATGGTAGTACTGGATGAGCTGGGTGAGAATGCCCTGTAACACAACAAAGGCAATAATGTATGCAGTGGGTGGAAAAAGTCACAGAAAAATTACTGTTTTGCCTAGGAAAAAGTCACAGGAAGTAAAATCACAAAATAAATGCTCATAGCTTTGTCATTTATGTGATGGTCAGTCATTCAAGAAGTGCTCTCGACCAGTCATTAAGCAGTATCCATGACAATGTTTGATACAATGACATCACAAAACAAGACAGTCATTTAGACCGAAGATCGTATGATACAATGTTATGATGAAATGTGACGTGAAGTACTCCTAAGGTACTCATACATTTTTAATGAGTAATGAACACGAGTGCTTAATACAACATGTAAAAGTGTGAGTGGTGAGTTCTTTGTGAAAATCCATACACAAGTACCAACAAGTTCTTTGTGAACACCTACAAGTACCAGCAACTGCTTTGGCCACTATCCTGTCTGTCAGCCTCTCATATTTTTAACAAGAGAAACAGCAGGAACTGAAGAAAATACAGAACAATTATGTTTTACTACAGGTGTACATAACTTTTTAGTTTTACATTTGATATTAATTTTACTGTTTTCAAACGTATATTACAGTAATGTGGTTAGTATTAGTTATATGTTGGCATAATATATTTAATGAATTACTGTACAATATTCTGAAGTACTACAAACACTGGGCATCATAGAGAACATACATTTATCTTAAGTTTCCACATGAATCAATTAGTTTTGAAAAATTGAAGCCAGATGTTTTGCGGTGGCCTGTCAGAGCTTTAAGATCGCTGCCCTCTTCGGCTCGTTTTTAAAGTTATTATATCGATTGTAGCCCCTGCGACATTATTGACACCAGGACACCTACATTACAAACAATAGTGTGTATTAAGGCCCTGCGTGGCTGGAAACCTGAGCCCGCAGCCCGCCCTGCGCCCCGCCCCGCAGTAACTTGGCCCGCAACCCGCCCCGCAGTAATTTTTCAAAAGTCAGCCTGCAGCCTATAACAGATTGAATAGATAGCATGGAATAATTAAAAATAACTAATCCTTATTGATCTTACTTAATTAATTTTATTAACTAAATTTCATTATTTTATTGATTAAAATACTTTTAATTGGGTCCGAATTAATATATGGCTAGTTATATTTTATATTCACCTTGTCTTTTTTAACCATTTAATTACTTGAAATTCAATCAACCACATTTTTCAGTCAGACAGAAATAATTATGTTGGAAGTCACTGTAGTCATTCACCATGACAACACTGAGCATACCAGATAAGCTAATATCCACTAACAGGTTGTCAGTTGTCACCTCTGACCAAGGTGGACCCAGATGCAATTGGCAACAACAGGCCTCTTTTGCAGTGGCCTGCCAGTCTTTTGATCTCTTGGCTTCAATGCCCCTTGCCCTGTTCTAACCAGCCCTGCTAGATGGCAACTGCTAAGGCTATTGTGTCAGTGCCTCAGTGGTGGTGCAAAGTGATAAAGAAATATTTGCTTGAGGGAAGGAAGTGGCATCCCAAGCCAGGTAGGATCTTCAATTGCTTTACACTGTTGTAGTCTTACAGCTTACCACATTGGGTAATTGAGTATCCTGCCAGACATTTCCATTACTCATTAATATAGTATTCATTAAATAATACACCAGCCAACACTCATCTATTGAGGGAAATTTGTATTAGAACCCCTCAAGAATTGTTTTACTTTTGTTATTAAATACCTATTAATATATTACAGCCAATATATTGTAACAAATGTTATGATAAATACATTGGACATGGTTATCAAGAAATGAAAAGTTTCTTCTAAAAGTCAGCAATGCCAATTTGAGATCATTCAGGCCTTGTTTAGTAATATTTACAATGATTAGCACCTGTGGGTACTGGGCAGTAAAAATGGGCACCACCAGCCTGCTAATTGCCTTTAGAAGGTCTGGTTCAGATAAGCATTAAAGCAAGCCCTTTGTCCAAGTATCCCAGTGGCCAGGTATCCCATATTAAATAGGTCTCCTTGGGAGTTGTTCAAACATCACTAAGCCTAGCAAGACTGGGCAGCCTGGTGAATGGTGATACTGGTGTTAAAGGGAGAACCCAAATCAACTTGAATGTTAGTTAGGTCTGGCATCATTGGGATCCATGACATTTTGGTAAAGGACACTTTGGTAATGGACATTTCGGTAATAGACATTTCGGTAACAGGACATTTGGTAACTAGACATTTTGGTAACTAGACAATTCGGTAACTAGACATTTTGGTAACAATCAAGACATTTCTGTAACAATTAAGACATTTCGGTAAAACTACTGAAAATAATCAGAGTCCAGTCTGCCATATTAGGAGGTAACCTGTTGAGATGTCAGTTAGTTAAACCATTTGTAAATTAGGATGGTCCAGACATGGAACTTAGCTTTCTACCAGTAGTCAGGCAAGGTGTAAAGTAGTGCTTGCCTCTGAAGGAACATGGCTTCCAAATAGCAGTGGTGGTGGCTAAAGTGTTCAACCACTACAGCAAATCACTGGCTAGCAGGACACATTTAAATCCAGACACACATAAGGTGAAGCTATACATGTGAACATGGAGCTATCAACAACAACCAGGGGAAAAGCAAAGCTATTGTGGAATGGCTATACCAAGCATACAGAGAAAAATGACATGATAAGGTGGCATTGTACATGTCGTGCAAGCAAGCACTGCCCTGCTAGTGCATACACGACTTGCTACCAGCATATCCAGTGTTAAAAACTGACCACAACCCCTGTCCTGAAGCTAGAGGTAATTTTTTTAAAGAAATATGCCTTTATAGAATATCTATTGGTTTTACCAAAATGCCATGCTACCAAAATGTAGGTTACTAAAATGTCCTATTACCAAAATGTCTGTTACCAAAATGTCTTATTACCAAAATGTCCAGTTACCGAAATGTCCTGTTACCGAAATGTCCTGTTACCGAAATGTCAGTTACCAAAACGTCCATTACCAAAGTGTCCTTTACCGAAATGTCTGGATACCGTGTTCATTGATATGATTGTGTAAAAAGGGCAGTCTGTAGCGATCTGTGCCACAATAAAATTATTTTGCTACCTTATTTCTGACTGTTGTCAAAGATTCAACAGATCTTTATGGTGCTCGTGTATGTAAGTTCAAACCTTTGTATTAACTAGACAGTGTCTGAATAACATTATTTGGTAATTCCATTATTTTGTGACTTTATTTTCTGTGACTTTCCTAGGCAAAATTGAAATTTCTTTCTGTGATTTCTTTTATTGTGAATTATTCTATGTACATTCTAATGAATGACTAAAGCTGGCAGGGCAAAACAACACAACAGTGAAATATTATGAATGTTTTCAACAGTGTTACCAAACTGTTCTGTTATCAGAATGCTCACTGGCATTGTTGTTTACCAAAACGTCATGGTTAGCACATGTTATCATAACAAATCATCGCACATGTACAGTCGTGCAAGCAACACACAGTGTCACACACACAAAGAGCTATCAGGTAATCCACCAACTAATAGGCACAAACAATGCGCAAATTTTGAGACAAACTGTGCGGGCTGAAAAAGCTGAGCCCGCACCCGCCCTGCAACTATATCATTTGGCCCGCCCCGCATATTTTTTGCCATATCCTGGCCCGCAGCCCGCACCGCCCCGCGGATACCAGCCCACGGGGGCCCGCAGCTCAGCCCGCACTGAACTGGTCTGGCCCGCACCACCCCGCGGGCCAAAACCCGCTCCGCGCAGGGCCTTAATGTGTATCTAACGTCTAAAATAAACATTGTGTAAGCCAGAAAAAATCATTAATATGCCGATATGTGAAGGAGTTATACATTTAACATACTTTAAATACGGGCATAGAATTCTGATTGTTATTGTGGCAGACGTGTTCGTTAGGTGCATTCATTTTTACAATTAGAAGGAAACTGGTTTGAACACGACCCAAAAACACTGATATATGTTTGTCACTTTTTTGTTGAACTTTTCACAGAATTATAAATATATAACGAATCATAACGCAATACATCATTGTTATATACAATTATCATATTTTCATTTTTGTCGCAAATAATGAACTACTATAACAATAAAACACAAGCAGTACACTATTCACTGGTTCGGTATGTAATTATTATTTAGTGAAAACAAACAAGTGTATAAAAATATTAATGGTTTCATGTCAGGTTCGAACCATTGTCCTTCCCATTGTAAAGTCGAATGCACCTAATGAATGTGTTCATTTACCAATTGAGCTACGGAGACCAGCAGGATTCCGGTACCGGATTTAAAATGTTCTGTTAAATTTACAACTCCTCCTTCATATATTAGCATACTATTGATATTAATGGATTATATAACGTATTTGCCTTAAATTAAATGTTTGTAATGTATGGGTCCTTGTGTGGATTATCTTCCGTGGGCTGCAATAGGGCCTGTAAGTGTGTCACGATACATGGCGAGACTCCGTGTGACTGGAGCTGATTGGGGACAGAGCACAATAATGATATTCTAACAATGGATGACAGTTGTAGTTTCCGACTGATGAATACTAGGAAAAACAGGTCTAAATATCTTGCGTTATAGCTCTCTGATATTAACTGTCCATTTTAATATTGAGTTTTCCACACTGTCATAGACATACAGCGATTTATGCAGCGCAGATAATATGAACAATTTTAGGCTGTCTTTTACGCAATTTGCATTCTACATTGCTGTATGTTGTGGTTTCAAAACAGTTCGATAATCACTTATATCTGACAGCACATAATCATAACACATGTACACATTTGCCGCAAAACAGGTTGTACTGCGCGAAAGATTGCATTCTTCATTACTTGTCAAGATCGCTAAATACAAGTACCCGGTACTAGATGCCAATGCCATGGCAACCACCACAATAATCGATTAAAATGCATAATTTATGTGATCATTCTTACCGGTGATGTGTCACATTGCTTGTGCTTGTAATTATCCATTGGAAAATATACCTTATTGGGGACACCCCGATTATTACAACCAAAAACAAAACAAAGTCCTATCTTTTTAACATGTAGAAAATGAACTTCCTGCCCCCAAGTGCACCCAACCTCGCTGTGTGACTTACATGGCCTATCGATATCACTATTTTATTCAGAAAACAAGCAAAAGGCAGCAACGAACACGACACTCGGTCGAGCCTCTGCGAAACGTCTGAGTACACTGTCAGTGGGCTATGGTTTCAATTACCATGACAGTTATCCTTGTAAATATTCTTTGAATACGTAGAAAGGGTCCGCCTGATGTCAGTATGTATGTATTTTTATTCATGTTACATATATACTTAATCTTTATGTATATATGGAAAACAAGTATTAGGTAATGCCTTGTTTCTATTCCCTTTAATACATTTACATGGAAGGTTTCCAAACATGTGCAATTTTGTAAGATTCATCTGTGTTTAATAGAGATTTTACAGAGGTACACAGAAAACTGATGTGTGAAAGTCCATCTTTCAGAACTACAAATCAACACGCCTTCAACGGTTGATATAGAAATGAAAAGTACACCAATTGCAATGCTGATGAGTCTTTGGAGATTTCCAAAAATGACGCAATGGCCCATTCTGAAGGTTCATGGTACTCACCTGCAGGATTTGAGTGCCATTCTTGAAGTTTGTGAATGACGTCATCACATCTTGATTGATCACTTCTATCGCTTTCTTCCATTCATTATTGAAGCCCCGAACTAGTTGAGTGACTCGCCCTGGAAGCAAACAGATGTCAAATACGAAACAGATGTTATTATCAGTGAACATATTGGCTCACAGAGAACACTACAAAAGATAATGTGAGGTTATAGTGCAGTGCCTATAGCTTCGGACTCTCAACTAAGTGAACCTGAGTTGGAATCATGTGCTGCCATGTTAAACCGTGGGTGAATGTTTTCAGTCTACATTGTTCCTGTTCACTCAGCTGTATGAATGCGTACTTGGCTATAGGCATATTTATGTACGAATAGCCTTTGTGTATTAATTGCAGCGTGGCTGGATGTTTCCCAGAGAAGCCAAGATGGTGCTTGATTGAACAGGTGACAGTTGTACCTGGGAATCAAGTGTAGAGCACTTTGAACAATCCTGAGGATTGGATATAACATTACATAACAACTTTGTAAGTTCAACAGAAAGGTGTACATACACTTATGACACCAGCTGTGTTTGGTTTAGAGACTGTAGCAAGTGACAGAGGGTGTAGGTTGGTGAAAACAACTGGGTCCAAAAATACTAGTTTCAAACTGTATAAAACACCGGGTCAGCGGTATACTGGTAATCTGGTATACAATACACTGCTCCAGAGATGGCCGTTTGGAACCAGCAACAAAACAAGAGGAGTTTCATGTATGAAAACCTGGGAGAGAAACATCAACAGTGTTCAGACGTACGTTCCTGACTTTTGAGGGCCTCTATGTTGCCCCTGTCGAAGGCCGTCTCACACTCCTTCACAAAGGTCATCATGCCCCCGAAGTGTGGGATGAGCATCTCCTCTATGAACTCCTGCATCCGAGCCGTGAGCAGCTGCTTCAGACTCTCCGACTCCTTCGAGTCGTCCGTGGTCCTCTCCTGCATCACAACTCATTGGTTTATATCAATCAGCACTATGTATATACAATAATAATATACAAGAAGCTTTACGTGACAGTGGGTCATTGGTTCACATCAGAGCTGTAACAGGTACATTTATTTTGTACTTGAGTAAAACTAAAAGTAACTCTAGAAAAGGCTACTCAAGTAAAAGTACTTCTAGACAAATGTACTTGAAGTATAAGTAAAAACTTGTACTTGAAGTAAACACAAAAGTACTTTTCCCCTGTAACTCTCTAAAATGACCGACGCAGCCAATTGTTGTGAATTAAACAAAAAAATCACATTATCATTTAGTGTATATACCAAGTAGATATAATTTGTATACTGATATTTAGTTCTCTGCATAATAAATAAATGTATTTAACAGTGTGAACCATCGTATTCACAAATAGAAGTAGGTATACACTGCACACGTTATTATAGGGTTCTTAAATGTTTTATCATCTTTGGTGATAGATGGATGTGTGAAGAATGTTGTCAATTGTGATACTTGATGAAGGAGGTCTAGATCAATGGTTATAACATTCCTTTCATTATAAATGATGTCTTCATTGGAAATTGTAACATTAATCTAAAAAATATTTTAATTACATAAAACATCAAACTGACATCTCAATACATTGAAACTGGTTCACCCAGTTACATATATTGATCTATATTACAGATAGAGATTATAAACATGTGATTCCACAAAATCAGCAGAATCATATAAAGCTAATAAACAGTGTCAATAACAGGCTGGACGCAAGAAGACTAGTAAGGCAGCTGTTTTTCTTGTCTAGCCAAGGCAAGGATTTAAATAACCACAGGCCATTGTTGTCCGAGCGGCCCAGCTGGCCCAGCTTAGCACCAGACACCTGATTGCAATATCTTACTGACTTCATCAAGTGACAAAAGAAATCTGGCCAGACTGGGATACTTAACACGTCTGTCTCTGTCTGTCTGTCTGTCTGTTCCTTCTATTTATTGTTTCTACTGATATTTGTAAATAAATCTTTGCTGAGGGCAAACAGTGCCATACGTGCTTTCATTCGCATATTCATACATAAAAAAAAGTATATACATATACACACAGACGTACACATTTACTCTCACATATACAACAGCATACACATACAACATACACAGGCATGCGCATACATACACACATACAAATAAACGCATAATACTGTGTACATTGTCCATGCATGCATACCATTAGACCATCTAGAACACGATAATTGTATATGATATCCACTCACTATGAGTACATTCAACATCATGTCGTAGTTGTTGATGAGAAAGATGAGTTGGTCCTTGCGATCGGGGAACTCAGCTGCCAATCGCAGTATAAAGTTGTCAACTTCCGCCTGCAGCTGGGCCATCAGCTGGTTGACGCCTTCGTTCGGGAAACTCTCGTTGAGCCCAACAATGGCAGCAGAGAACTCAGCATACCTGCGAGTGATCTGTCACGCAAGGAGACCAGTGAAGAGAGATCTGCTGTTTAATCGTGGATCATTTTTAATCTGTAAATTATTTGCTAAATAATCACACAACAGTTATTAATTTACTGATAGAATTAACGGTGGTGATGAATCAATTTACTTACTTGAAAATACTATGATATATCCTTTTCCCCCACACATTTCCAATTCCAAGTAAACTAATAATAGTCAAACTGGTATTGTACAAGACGTCAGCATATTATCAGTCCAGAAATGTTCAGTGGTACATGTAAGTAACTTCCTACCTCACTTCTTTCCTTTCTTTTTTGCATTATACAAAGAGGAAACAGCACTGTTGCACCAACTAAACTGAAGAGTTCTACTTTGAATTCTATCCACCAATCAGTGGGCTGGTGAGAGAGCATGTGACATATCTGTGTGTGTGTGTGTGTGTGTGTGTGTGTGTGTGTGTGTGTGTGTGTGTGTGTGTGTGTGTGTGTGCGTGCGTGTGTGCGTGCATGCATGGGTGCGTGCGTGGGTGGGTGCGTGCGTGCGCATGTGCACGCAGTGACTTCACATACATAGTGTGGGCGGACGTCAATGTTGCCAAGCCGCTTTGGGTCGCAGTCTTTGATGCTGCGAATGTTCACCTGAAGCACGTGTTCAAATCGCGGGAAGAGCATATTGAGAATTGAGTCCCAGTACCTGTAGCAGAGGTCACAGGTCAGACACAAGCAGCTCCACACATTAAGGTCACACAGCTCTGTACAGCAAACTATGCAGACCTGTACACAAACATGTAGAGGTCTGTATGTTAAAATACACATATCTGTATGTCAAAATAAGCAGGTATGTGTAACATCAAAATATACATACAGTGGAACCCCTCGTTTAAGACCGCCCCCCAAATCAGAGTGGGGCGGTCTTAAAAGAGGGGTGGTCTCTCGTGAGGGGTTTGCAACATTCAACACTAGGGGGCGCTTATAATGACTAACATCAACACTAGGGGGCGCTTACAACCACTAAGTAAAATACACAAAATAAAGTAGGACATAAAAAATGAGATAACATTAACAACAACAAAATTATTTATTCTCTTTATTTTATGTGTGACACGTTTCAGTATGAGTTTAATTTTGAATCGGTTTTCTTTCTAAATACTATCTGATAAAAAGTATCCTCATTTTGAATCGTTTTTTTATTATATCTGATAAAAAGTGTTCTCATTTAATTTATTTAAATTCGGTCTGAGGGGTTAAAAAGTGCTGCCACCTCACGGCGTCTGGGTAATCGCACCGCGGTCGCCATTTTGTTGTTCTTTCCACCGCCGCAAAACGATCTTTTACTTTCTGATCTAATCATGAAAACGACCTCTTACAGCCGCGAAACTTCCTCTCTAATAACTCATATTACATATACATACGCTAGATCATACAATTAAATCATTTAAATTGCTGTGAAGAATAAAATTCACAAATCTAAATCGAGCTAAACTAAACTCTAAAGTCGACATCGCCTGCGATTACCGTGGCGTTACGTCGATATTTTATCGCGGTGCCGCTAAATCTGGATTCCGGTTTTATCCTAAACTAACCTAAAACTTAGCCTAAGTTTCTAAACTTTAATCATACACAAGTTTCTAAACTTTAGTCATACACAATATGGATATTTAATCGCAGAGTTACGCGTAGGGCTCCACCGACGGTGACCATGTCCGCCATGAAAAAGGCATGATGTCTTGCCGGCGAGTTCTTGCGCGACTTTGTTTCGTGAATTTTATTTCTTTCAATAATGTAAGTGATTTAATTTTATAACATAGTGTGTGTTTATAAATATATAAGATATGTGAGGAAAGTCTAGCGGCTGTTAGATGTCGTTTTCATAATTCGGTCAGAAAGTAAAAGATCGCCAAAATGAATGGTCGTCATCAGGCGATTTATTGTTTTTATGGCATTATGCGCGTCCGTGCGCGTTAGTCATGCGTTTAATGAGAGTTCATTGCGATATTTAGGTTAACAAATGTGCTTGGCCACCTATCGGATTGGTCGTTGGTCAGGGGTAAAATTCAAATTGCCATGGTCGTTGGTCGCGTCTGCCGGGTGGTCGTTGGTGAGGGAACATTTATACAGCGTAGACATTCCGTCAATGAAAAAACGGTCGTAAAAAGCGGGTGGTCGTAAATGAGGGTGGTCGCTCGTGAGGGGTTCCACTGTATCTATATATCAACATAATAAGAATCAGTACATCAAAATTGGCAGACCTGTTGTTTTCTGTATATTAAAATATGTGGATCTGCATTTCTGCACGTCTAAATATGCAGTAGCAGTACATCAAAACAAGCAGCACAATATATTGTAGCTACGAAGGCTACAACCAGACCACCTGGTGTGTGAAAAGGATATTAATGCAAACTGATGGTAATAGTCGTTACAGACTGAGCCAAGAAAATTTCTAACACTACCAAGTTATGAGGTCGCCTCCATTGCACCCTCCCACACCCCAGGTGTGGAGAAGATTTACCTGTCGAGGGCGGGAACAGATCGTTTGTGCATGAGAATGCGGTATCTGTGGACAATGTGGATGCAGAGGAAGATTGCGATGGCGTCGTAGCATTCAGCGATGTACGCATCGAGATGTTTCTGGAAGACGCACATAATCTCGCAATTTCACAAATAACGAAAAAAAACTAAGTCATGCACCCTAACAAGGTCACTCATCTTAAGGTAACTCATCTTAAGAAGGTTACTCATCATGAGGTCACTCACCCTAATGAGGTCATTCACCTTAACAAGGTCACTCACCCCAGGAAATAATTGATAAAAAGAGTGACACTGAAATCTGTCAGTTCCAAATATCTGTCTGCAGATGCCTGTCTCATGCAGTTTGAGGGGTCCGCGAGGTATGGGTGCCAGGGAATATTCCGTAATTATGAGATAAATTGCATCCTTTATTAAGGAAATGGGGGATACGCCAGTTATTTTTCAGTGTGGAAGGTGGCAAAGATTTCAGTAATTGCCCCGATATCTATTTAACAACTAGATAAAAATGGCAGTAGTCTGTAAAATAATAATTAATAAACATCTAGAATAATAAATTATTATTAGTCAGAAATAATAGAATACATTACGATATGTGACACTAAAAATCTTAAACGCTGTGTTAGACATAACTCACAAGAAACATAGAGAGGGTCTTGCCCAGGACCGCGTTGAAGAGATCCTGGGCGGAGAGACCGGAGACCATGAAGAAGTCGCACAGAAACAGGTACTCCCGACACGTGTTGTCAACCAACGCAAACTGATGACTGCGGAACAGGCCGTCAAACGAGTACTACAACACAGACAGTTGATTGTGAAATGAGCATAGTAATTCATATATGACTGGTTAAAAGAAAATCTTCTATGTGTACTGACATAAAACAGGTCATTTATGGACAGTTTCAGGGAGTGGACATTGACGAATTGAAGTTCAACTGCACCAATTTAGTTATAGACACAAAATGGAAGACATTACAAATGCATAATTGTGACTTTTTATGCACACCCCATTTTCTATGTTTGTTATTTAAACAGGTTGTTTTTTTATCTCCACAACAGACCACCAATACTGTAATAAAATTACAATGAAAATAGTAATTTTCACAATATTACAACCACATAAGTACTGATTGTATGCAATCATGCAGTGCCCATACAATATACATAATCACACTAAAACAAAAACAATCAGTGTCTGACTAACACCATTAACAGGCTGATTACATGCAGGTCACTTTTCAACCATGTCTATAAAATACCTGTCAGTGTCACCTATTCCCAGTGAATGACTTGACAAATCAACTCATGCACGACAAATGTTCAGTGATCTCACACACACAGTTAGTGAATTTGACCTGATGTGACCTGATCATCCAACTATGAACCTACCCGATGCTCCACCTTCTGAGCAGCATGAGGTACAATGATGGGAGCTTCTAGACCAGTGGTCAGCACGTTACCACGGTCTCCCAGGGTGAATATAGTTGACCGGTTCTTCAGTGCCGGTTTTGACGAGAAGAAGCTTGTTCACGGTCAAAGAATCAACAAACATTTCAACTAAGTATCTGTTAATAAGTAGCTTATTACATGCAATATGCACAACTAACCTATCGTATTGTGTGGACTATTTGAAATCATGGCTCTCGTAGCTGAAACAGCATTTATAACTAAAACAAGTCATTAAGCTTAATTGAAAAGGGAGGGTGTCACCTTCAGTGAAGACGGAGGTTCAGAGGAAGCAGTAAGAGCAAGAGTCAGTGCAGCGTGGGGCAAGTGGAGAAACCTATCCGGAGTTATCAGTGACAATAAAATGCCAAGGAAACTAAAGATCAAGATCTACATGACTGTCATTAGACCAGTACTTTTGTATGGAGCAGAATGTTGGACAGTTAGAAAGAAGGAGGAACAGATTCTCGAGAAAACAGAGATGAGGATATTGCGAAGAATTAAAGGAATGACACTGAGAGACAAAGTAAAGAGTGTGGACATCAGAAAGGAGCTAGGAGTGAATAGCATATAAGAGAAAGTAAGAGAAATGAGACTAGCTGGTATGGACACACGCAGAGAATGGAAGAAAACAACGAAATGAGAGCAGTTGTTGACATGAGAGTGCCAGGAAATTGACCAAGGGGGAGACCAAGAGGGAGATGGGTGGATTGCGTCCGAAGGGATATGCAGGCACTGCGGATTACCCCGGAGGATGCGCAGGACAGAACATTCTGGAAATCAAGAATTTGGGCCGCTGACCCCACCTAGTGGGAAAAGACGAAGAAGAAAAGGGAGGGTGACAAAGGATATTTCTCTTTGCAGTGTCCTCTACACCCATCAAGTCGTCTTTGTCTGCCACTTCCTCAAACTGTAAAGTAGAAACAAGACTTACATGGAAGAGCAACACACAACAGTGGAACTGGGGATGACATAGTAGGTGTATAATGCTGCTAACTTCCTGTGCTATCACCTGCACCATGGATATCTGGGTAATATATCTGAACATAACGAAACAAATGTATTTCATTTGTCTAAAAGGACAGTTGTAATTTGTTCAGTCAGATATCATCAGACACATCAGTGGTGTACTTGGTAAACTTATTTTAACACTACTGGTGCTAGCTGTTAAATGTGGAAAGGAAGCTTGTTGTTAATGATACTTTATTACCATACAGATCTTGTAATATATATGCAATTCCTAGCCTGCTAAAAATAATAAAAAGTCAATGATACAATGTCATCGTCAATAGCATTCTTAATGGTTAAATGCCATTAGTTTCAAGGTGTCATATAAAACAGGTCATAGATACGTGCCTGTAGTTTTGAGAGTCTACTCATGTAACCCTTGAAGTAGGAGTAGTAGATTTTGCTCATCGTGTCGACATATTCATCTCTGATCTCCCTTGATACCTGTCGTTCATTTGCAAGCAGAAACTCATTGAAAAATCTGCAACATAAAATACCAGTCTGCAATCTGTTGTGATATACCACAGTTGACTGAACACACCAGTAATAACACACCAGTAACAACACACTAGTAATAAAATACCAGTAATAACACACCAGTAATAACACACCAGTAATAACACACCAGTAATAACACACCAGTAACAACACACCAGTAACAAAACACCAGTAATATGTGGAATCAATTCAAAAGAGAGTACTTATTTTCCTTAGAATCATTGAAAGAATTTACTTTGGTTGTTAAGTTGGGTAGCTCATAATACAAATGTGAATAACCTCATGCCATATCATCTTTTGCAATTTATTCGTAACATTTTACCATACATTAGCCAGTACCAAAGATTTTGTGAAAAGTCACTACTACATTTGTACAAATAAGGCAGTATGCTATGGTGGACAGGTTTAATTCTCCATAAACTGAGTCTGAACTGGCAAATACACATCTTTAGTACATCTCCATTTTAATAACCCACGGATAAAATTAACAATAAAAATGTCTGGGACATTTGATATTGATATATATGTTGTAGCACTGCAGGTAATTGTGCCAAAACAAGTAGGTTTTAGCATGAATATGGAAATATATTTCACCCTATATTGGATGAAATGTTGAATAAAACTGGGAAAATGAATGTCCTACGTTGGTGGCAGTAGATCATGTCTTACTGTCGTACCTGAACTTGAGCATTGCATCCTGGGGCATCTGGTAGTTTGCCATTGGTTTACGGAACTGGTAAATCTTGGAGAGCAGAAACTCCCGGATCTTGGCTATAGCCTGGACATAAAACCATTTGTAAGCAAAGGCATTTCAGCAATTTATTACACTTTCACACAGTGAACAATTCCTAATAACTGCACTTATCCTGGGTTAGCAAAATGAAATTTTTGATGCACATTTTCACTACATTACAGACGATAGTTCACTAAATAGATTATGATCCATTTGAAGAATTAAACTATTGTCAAGAATATTATGTTGTCATCTTAGTGATATTAAATATGTATTAAATGCTGAGTGAACAATGTAAAGACTGCTTGACCAATGACACATCGCAGTTTAGCATCATTTTCGGTGACCGCTAACAGGTGAAAACAATGACCACATGGACAGTGTGTGTGGTTGCTGGTCGCATTTGTCAGATAGTTCTTCATTGCGGGTGTCCAAGACAAGTGGTTGTTCATGACAGAGACAGGTTTTACTGTAAACACATGTGTTTGCCATGAGTGAAATACTTTTTATTAACAGTAACAATCAAAGGTAATCTAACACCACCTAGGTTGTGATGTGCTAAATGTTGGTGCTATGAAATAGTAATCAGAAGGTGCTGACATGTAGACTACAACATAAAGAGTGGAACGGTGGTCGCGCGGTAGAGTGCCGGACTGTCAATCAAGGGGACGGTGGTTCAATCCCACCTGCTACCGTTTCGAATATTAGGCAATTTCGTTCACCCCACATTTGCCTGTATCAATCAGAAGAGACCCTAAAAGCCAGTGGTCCCTTCTATCTGGTATCTATGCCGGGGGGAGTAAAAGATCCACACAGGGGGTAAATGTGTAACCTGTAACGGACTAATTCTAGAGAAGGACAACTGTGAAAATCAATGACCATAATGGCCGGCAAGTTGACCGGTGGTCACAAATGGTTGAAGAAGAAATGTGCTACTCTGAACTCCGACCTTGAACTTTAGTTTCTCGAGGATGTCCCTCACGTCGTTGCTGGACCGCGTCTCCTTGTACGACTGTTCCTTCACAAAGTTGATCTTGTGATTGAGTTCATGCAGTTGCTCGAGAAACTCTCTCTCTGTCACTGGCGTGTCGACAATGTGACTGCAGGCACAGGACGTACATGGGCTTCATTCAAAACAACTCTTTTGTATCATATGGTCTATACAACTGGCAGTAACCAGACATGTAACTTATTCAGGTCATAAGTTCCATTTATATTTTTAATAAGCTACTTTGCTAAACGTTTTATAATTTGTATCTGGCCATTTAATTAGTCATAATTTTATATATTCAGATTATAGGCCATTTACAATTTTATTATCCTACTTAACTTTATCGTTGTATAATTTTACCACATATTCTAATTAGTAACAATTTTAAATATAGTTATAATTTCATATATAGTTTAACTAATATGCATTAATGCATTGTTTTGTCAGTTGTAATGCTCTTATTGTACTTGTCAGCCACTATGGCTGACACAGAGAATAAACTTTAATATATATCAGTTTACTGAGTAAACTACATGTCTTGATTCATTAATATAGTTGTTCTGCATTTTATCATCAACCACCAACCCTTTAATGAGTAAAGTGCCTGGTAAGTAACCATGGGGTAATAGTACAGACCTTACAGATGATGTTATCATATCGGACAGGAAATGAATGCAGAGACTTTAGAAGCAGCTGCTTTATTGTATGTTTACATATATGTATGTATAATTTTTTTATATCCTTCAAGGCAATATTTTGAAATAGCTAATTACAATAGTCTAGTCTACTAGTGACTAGTGCAGGTGCAATAGTGTTTGCAACAGAGGCAGGCACATACCGACTAATATGCCATAAATTACGAAAATGATAATAACATGTTCAACAAATCTGAGAAATACATTCTCTAATATTATACTTCCGTCAAAAATTACTTCTAAATGCCGAGTGAAAACTGCTGACAAGACATGCTGACCTGCAATAAGAAACTACCCATCATCATAATGAAAAAACCACCTGCATACACAGAATTTGTTTGGGGGGAAATGCATTGCTAGAAAATACTGCTGCTCACCCAAACATAGAAACGCATGTTGTTTATTGTGAAAGTGTTCTGAGATGGTGGTTTAATACTTAATCGACTACACAGAGAGAGTGACCAGTGGCCAGTTTCATGAACTGGCCCCTGAGTGACCTACAACTGTGCTACCACATGTATTTGTGGCTGCTCCAACCCCTCAGTTCACATGTCAGGGGCCAAACTTTCTGGCGTTAATCAAAAACCCGTCAGAAGAAAACTAGTGTCTGCATTTTGGAACAGCCTGATGGGGGAGGGTTTTAACCAGTTCTAGGGTTCATACCACATGTTAGACAGACGCAAGTCGTTGTTTATGACATCACAAGTATGTTCCATGGTTGTTACTAGGTGTTTGGAATAGTTGTGGGACATTTCATGTAACATTAATGCAAAAAAACTGTTCAAATTTACATCTCAACAAACGTCATTTATAAATCACCTGGGAAGCAGTCTTCCATACATATATCTAGAGCCATCTTAAGTTAAGGATGAGAATTTTTGCTATGTATAAAACCTAGAAACAGTTATGCCAACACCAACTCTCTATAAACAGGACAGAGACGTGGCTCACTTGATCATGGCTTCAGGAACAACCATCTCGTCCACGAACTGACTGAGTTCTCCTCGCACTGCCTGTCTGTTCTTTAGCTTCACATTCATCTCCATCGACTGACGTTGCAGAGTTTGAATCTCACTGCTGATGCTTCCAAGATGGCTCTGGAAGCCTGTCAGCATGTCCTCCATCCTCTGTCACAGAGAAACCTCATCACCACAAAGTCAAATCAAATCACATTAGAGACAGTCAGCATGTCCTCCATCCTCTGGAAGTGATATTAACCTCATTGCACTTATGTATCTTTCCCTGCCTCTCCTCAAATATGCGGATCCAGCAAGACCAATCTTAGCTTTAGCTTTATAGCCCAGAAATATACATCACAGAATATGAAATGACATCATGATTTGATTTACAAACAAACAACTTTTTACAGTTTACAACCACAGTTTATCAAAGATATATTACATACATAAAACAAATGAAGTTCCTATTACTGTAATCAGTGGAGATCTAACAAAATACAGCTGCAGCAAATGGAGAGAATGACCACACACCACCAAATGTTATTTACACACATTCAATGATTGGCCTTGGCCAGGTACACTATCAGGCAATGCCCTATGGCAGTGACCTATGGGTGCGTTGCTATGGCTATATGCACATGTTTACATCCCCACCAGACAGTCAATGAAAATAGCATTTATCGCATTGACACACACACCCCTGCCTAGCTGCTACCGTGAGAGTGACCTTCACCCATAAGCACACTTCCATCCGACAGTCTGAACGTGTGGCATTTATACAATGCTGTATTGTCGTACAGCTTTACCCGATAGTGTATATGGGCCTTTAAAGAAGAAATCACCATTGATCGTGAGATTCACCCCTGACCCCAAGACTCACCCTTGACCCTGAGTTTCACCCCTAACCCCGAGACTCACCCCCAAGATTTCATCACAGCAGGTGATCTGTTTGTGCAAGCTGGCAATGTTCTGACTCTCCTTGATGTCTTCAGCGGAGGTCAAGGTAACATATTCAAATACTTTGTAGTCGGTTTTTTTCTTCAAAGTTAACAAATTTATTACACCTTGAGATCTTTTCAACATGACGTAAAACTATCTTCTTCTTTACACACAGCACTATAGGGGGATTTGGCTGGCCGTTTTTGAAGCATGAATTTTTTAGCTGCTGGAGCCTTGCAGCATTAAACTACCAGGCAATAATGAACATCATATGTATACTTGTTTTGTAAGTACATGTTACATTGACTTTCACATGTTAGGAAGTCTTTATGTATAGGTTAGTGTGACAATAAGTCAGTAACTTGGAGAAAGGATACAGTCCTGGATGGAGGCGTTCTCCACCTGCAGAAGTTCAGACTCAACCTGTTTGGCGTAGTGGCGCAAGTCCACCCCCTGTAACAATCACACACGCGTCACAAAACAGGAGTCTGTCTTCAAGTAGTTACTGCTAAAATGTGACAATCCACTATCCCGTGCTTTCATTTTGGGCAAATACAAGAAATAAATCTGTTAATAAAGCACAAGTTTGTAAAGACAATACATAAATATGTTATACAACAAGTCTATAAATAAATAAATTAGAAGCTAAATACTATGTTATTATCAGCTAAAACACTAAAATAATAATTTACGTAAACAAAAACATGCATTCCATGTTTATCCTGAGAAGAGTGGAGGATGGGAATGGAATTTCTGTGTTTTTACCATCAACGTAAATCACAGGAATTTCCATACAGGGCAGAGTTCTCTGCATTTTGAGAAAGGATGAAAACTAAAATCCCTAATTAACTACCGGTAGATTTTTTTGGAAATAAAATAAATTCATTTAAAATGTTTTTTGTAGTTAGGACGTGACAATCAAAATTGTGAATGTGAAGCATTGCGAGTTATTTCCATGATGTAAACCATACAAAATATACATCCACCGATACAAATGTTTTAACGTATAAATGAATGGTACCTAGAACGTAACAACTCGACTAGAAAGCAAATCCAAATTAAGGAATGCCCACTGACAAATGTATATCCTGAGAGATCAAAATATCACCATGTATTATCTTACCATCATGGTCTGATAACATCTGTATTTTTGATCCCACAGTATATAATATATACATAATATCATAGATAAGAGTGTGCTGTAAACTCAAATATTTACTTACCGTTTTCAAAGCTTCTTTCACTATGTCATCCTCTAGATTTGCTTGGATATAAACTAAAACAAATCATTTAGAAGACACGATAATGACGTTCATTCAATTTATAACTGTACATGTCACAAAAATATTATAAATAAAAAACTGCATAACACAATATTAAACAATATAAATAAGATTAATCAAGGCCATGTATGATAATAAATATGAAACTCTACATTATATATGCCTGTACTAAAAGTATGATCCCTGATATATGCAATAGGGTTGTCAGACATTACCATCTATTGGATATGTTATCTTAAAAATTCCAATAAAATAAAATAATGAGTGTTGCTAACTAATCTCTAGCTTAGCATTGATCACTTCTTTAATTCTACATGTCAGTGCTGTCACCTGGTGAATAATACTGGCATCCTGTTGATGTCACTGATGTGTCTGGAACTCCGCTAACTATCCGGTAATCGACACATTTACCTTACATATTTATATAGCAGACTACTAGAGAGAGGGAGATGGAATGAAGGAGAAGAGCATATTCATAGAGTATGACAAAGATGCAGATCATAAAGTATATTTACCATCAACCTCATCGAGTAAGTAATCGTCAGTGGTAATGTCGAGAGGTCCGAGGTCTAACTCATCCCCCGTGGCCACCTGCAAAGTAATATCACATCAGCATCTTACCATCTCCAGGGCTGTTTCCCATGGAAATGACCTCTGGTGAATCCCCTACGTGAAGTATGGAAGTTAGCCAAATTGAACGAGTTTATTCTCCAGTCCAACTACTGACGCGATGCACTTCCACAGTCAGTCAAGATATATTTTAAATGAGAAGTGCATTTAGTAGATCATATAGTTAGTCACTAGTTAGCAATCTCAATCCTATGTTGGCTCAATAGCATTGTCAACAGACACTCAGTGTGTCAGTGTCATCGTCAGTAGATCATTGGATGTCTTGGTAGTTGGTAGTCAGTGTGTCAGTGTCATCATCAGAAGATCATTAGATGTCTTGGTAGTTGGTAGTCAGTGTGTTAGTGTCACCATCAGTAGATCATTAGATGTCTTGGTAGTTGGTAGTCAGTGTCATCATGAGTAGATCATTAGATGTCTTGGTATTTGGTAGTCAGTGTTCAGTGTCATCATGAGTAGATCATTAGATGTCTTGGTAGTTGGTAGTCAGTGTATCAGTGTCATCATCAGTAGATCATTAGATGTCATGGTAGTTGGTAGTCAGTGTATCGGTGTCATCATCAGTAGATCATTAGATGTCTTGGCAGTTGGTAGTCAGTGAGTTAGTGTCAACACCAGTAGATCATTAGATGTCTTGGTACTTGGTAGTCAGTGTGTCAATGTCATCATCAGAAGATCATTAGATGTCTTGATAGTTGATAGTCAGTGTGTCAATGTCATCATCAGATCATTAGATGTCTTGGTAGTCAGTGTGTCAAGTGTCATCATCAGATCATTAGATGTCTTGGTAGTCAGTGTGTCAGTGTCATCATCAGCACTGTAGATCATTAGATGTCTTGGTAATTGGTAGTCAGTGTGTCAGTGTCATCATCAGCACTGTAGATCATTAGATGTCTTGGTAGTTGGCAGTCAGTGTGTCAGTGTCATCATCAGTAGCTCATTAGATGTCTTGGTAGTTGGTAGTCAGTGTGTCAATGTCATCATCAGTAGATCATTAGATGTCTTGGTAGTTGGTAGTCAGTGTGTCAGTGTCATCATCAGTAGATCATTAGATGTCTTGGTAGTTGATAGTCAGTGTGTCAGTGTCATCATCAGTAGCTCATTAGATGTCTTGGTAGTTGATAGTCAGTGTGTAAGTGTCATCATCAGTAGCTCATTAGATGTCTTGGTAGTTGGTAGTCAGTGTGTCAATGTCATCATCAGAAGATCATGAGATATCTTGGTAGTTGGTAGTCAGTGTGTCAGTGTCATCATCAGTAGCTCATTAGATGTCTTGATAGTTGATAGTCAGTGTGTCAATGTCATCATCAGAAGATCATGAGATATCTTGGTAGTTGGTAGTCAGTGTGTCAGTGTCATCATCAGTAGCTCATTAGATGTCTTGATAGTTGATAGTCAGTGTGTCAATGTCATCATCAGAAGATCATTAGATGTCTTGGTAGTTGGTAGTCAGTGTGTCAAGTGTCATCATCAGTAGATCATTAGATGTCTTGGTAGTTGGCAGGGCTTCATGCAGGACCAAATTATTGCCAGTCAACACGTTTTAGTGGACACATGGATGTTAACTGTTAAGCCAGTTTACAAACTTGTAAATGTGTCTGATGACCTGAAATGGACTTTAAACAAACATGGCACCATTTACACTCACTTCTAAGGCATAACTGACAATATCTATGGTTTTGGAAGACCTTTTTTGCTCCTTCATTTTTGTACCTATCCATCCATATTTCTACCTGTCCACAACGATGTTTACCAATCCAAATGACAGGTGGAAATGGGTCTCTGCATAACACTATGGTAGTTGGTAGTCAGTGTCATCATCAGTAGATCATTAGATGTCTTGGTAGTTGGTAGTCAGTGTCATCATCAGTACTGTAGATCATTAGATGTTATGGTAGTTAGTAGTCATGTCATTGTTTGTAAAATATAATAAGTTCCTATATAGCGCAGTTTCCAATCCTCAGGACTGTTCAATCAACGTATGCGCTTTTATACTTTATTCCCTGGCAGACCTGTTCAATATTGACTTCTCCAGGAGGCATCCAGTTATGCTGTGGCTAGTGTCTCTCTTGACAGCTAACCACCTCTCTCAAATCTCAATGGCATTATTGATCTTTATTCAGACAAGGGCATTGTTAGGGTGTGAAAAGTTGAGAAAGTAAACAGTTAAGATAACTAGATATGTAATACTAATTGCACAATATCACTTAGAAATATGCATTTGAATTGTTATTAAGGTAATGTTGATGCACTGTACCAGTATCAGAATATCCAGATTTACACACAAAAAACTGCTAGAGACAATCAAATCTTGAGACAGTGTCAAATTTGAGATATGGGCATTTGGTGACCATACTCAAGGAGTTAAGGTATGACATAAAGATTTGTCAGAACACACAAACACAAATGATATGTTATCTATGTAAACTGTTCAGTTTATTTATATATGTATATATATATATGTATGTATATATATATATATATATATATTATATATGTATATGTTAGATCATGAGATCTAGAAAATTAAAATTGTGAATTCGACCAAATCAGGACAGTTGACATCCCTCTGGCTGAAGGTGAAATTATGAGGTGGGAAGAAATCCTTAACACAGTAAGAACTGTGTCTGTGAGAACTTGCCTAACTGACACTGTCACTGACTGTGACTTGTGAGATATATTTTCACAGTGACTGAGTGAGGCAAGGAAATGTGTAATTGTGATCCCTGTGTGATCAATTTAATTGTCACCCAACAATTTGTTAGGTGACAGTTGAACAAGTTACCAATCAAATTTCTCGTGTGACAACAATAATGTTATAGCCCCAGTGTTGCGGCATGAGATGATGCGAGTTTGACAGTGAAATTGACAGTCACACTCACTGACTCAGTCTCAGAGTCACTAACTGACAGTGACAATCTTTGATTTCTAAGCTAGGATAAATTTCTAACTTATCGACTACGGCTGCGTCACTAGCAACATTTTAAAGCTCAGCATTGCTAGGTAATTGTCGTATATTTCTACCTCGTTTGCATCTGCCATAACGTTAATTGTCAACCGAACCGCCTTCTTTTTTCCACATCAGCCATCGTTTAGTTATTGTTGAAATATGATAACATATAATGTGCCGATAAGTTGTTTGTAACTATGTTTAAAACACGACAACACGGCTAAAGGTGTATTGCAAAATACGCAGGAAAACGATATTCTTTTGAGCACATTGTAGTATTATAATGATGCCGAAGGCATTTGTGAAATAATGAAGATATTAAAAATTTACAGCAAACAGAAAGTGCCGCTTTGAACTGATGAATCCTAGCAACACATGCAGTTTAATTTAACTTTGTCGGTGTACCATTTACTTCCGTGCATGCGCCGTTAGCACTTCCTTTTTTTGCAACCCGCCATCATGGTGAGGATGTGTTATTTACCGATATTTACCAATCTAATTCCATCAAAGCAAAATGCATGTGTTTTATTAATTCCAGTGATAATGTAAAATAGCAACACATATCTCGTTTAACTTATGCTATGTCCTACTGTAACTTCTGATAGTATGCCGACCGATAGGTACATTTGGAGGGAGGGGGTCGAGTTGTCTGAAACGACTTGAAACCCCATAGTTCGCTTGTTATAATAATATAATTTGCCAATAAATTGAATTGTGATGGATGTATTCGTTACAATAACAGACAAGTTACTGACATTTAATAGCCCATTTGTAGTCGGCGACTGATCACTAAATTATTATAAACATCCGACCGATATCCCAGTTCCATACATCACACATCCACAATCCACACGTATGTCGTGCCTAGTCCAGGACCCTTTAATAATATTAAGTAATATCTTCCAGTTTAAGCACAGTTGTTTGAAGAGCTGGCGAACCTACACTTTTACCCCCTTTGCTTTGTTATTTCAGTCGCTGGTAATCCCAGAGAAGTTCCAGCACATTCTTCGTGTTATGAACACGAACATCGATGGACGTCGTAAAGTCCCATTTGCCATGACGGCAATCAAGGTAGAAAAAAAAACTTGAAAAGATTGATTGAAAACCACTTCTGTATTTGCCTACATAACATGTGCCCCTACATATTCTCACTGTGACATAGGTAGTTTTTAGGTACGGGTGTTGTCCAGTTTGAACATTAATTAATACTTAAGTGGGCCTCTGTAAACGTATGATATGATGATGGGAATAATCTAATAATTCAAATGGTCCAATGCTGCTCAGACAATAAACATTTTGATGATCAGTACTCAGATTGGATACTGCGTTGTATATAAGAACTTACTTGTCCCAACAAAAATCTACTTGTCCCAACAAAAATCTACTTGTCCCGCTAAGTGTACATGTCTATTAAGTAAGATTTACCCAGATAAGCAGAAACGCATTAGTGTCAACCCTTCCCTGCAACAGACAAAGCAGGAATAAATGTCATCTCAGACATGGTTTTGTTTGAGGCACCCTATTTTTTTCAGATACAAAACAACAGACATCACAAGACCACATGGTTTGATACAATTTTACTGATTCCGGTTCTGTGAGTTATGATTTCAGAGCAACCAGTTGTCTACACTATTTGTTATTAAACAAATTATGTAAAAGGTCATACTGGTTCTTTGTGATAGATTGCTCCATGAAGGAGGCTCACTATACTTATCGTGATGCTGATGTCAAGCTGTGCTGTGTCTACAGGGTGTTGGTCGTCGTTACTCGACTGTTGTATGCAGGAAGGCTGATGTCGATCCAAACAAACGAGCTGGAGAGATGTCTGATGAAGAGGTGAGTTAACTTACGTTTTGGTCAACATTAAAAAAAATAGTATTACATGTGTGCTGTAGATGGTGACAGTATTACCAACATTTACTTATTCGTACATGGCGTAAACATTGTTAGACACCATTCCTCTCCCCCATGAATTAATACTGTAAGGGGTTGTTTGTTAATATTTTCCAGGTTGGAAGCTGTGTGTAGGGCCCAACAGTGTTCACACAGTACATGCTAAGGACAAAATACTAACTGTCTGTATGTTTTATAGTTACTATGATCATGAAGTTCACATACCAAGAAACATTGTTATTAGTACTAGTTTCATTACCTGTCATACATATAGGTTAGTGGCAACACTTAAGAGAGAACTCTTGTCATCTTTGGGCATGTACGCCAGGTGGTGCACCTCCAGTTTGATTTTAGACCATCTGTTTGGGTTCTGTAATCCTCGCGTGCCACAGTGTCGATTCGACTGATTACGTCAGTACATGGCACATCCCTTTTAAAAAATCTTTTTGTCAGGCAATGTGTGTTGTCAGCTTCCGGTCATGTGATATAATTGTGGGTGATTCCAGCAACATGCTGCTGGTGTTACACGCATTGTTTAGGATGCGAATTGGTCATTATATGGTGATTCCCAACAGTCGTAAACCCATCTTCAAATTGGGGTGTGTATTTGTGCTGTTCCCATGGCTCACGCAGTAATGACTGGTGAAGTCAATTGCTGTAATTTTATAGTTAGACCTCACTCACCTCCACTGTTTACAGACAATCAGCCAGGGGTAACATCACAACGACCCCTGGCTTGCGAGGATGTGTTCTATGCTTGTTTTCTATTCCAGTTATCTGTTTGTCTTGGTTCATCCAAATAAACATAGTACACCTGCATATGGGCAAGGAATGCTTAATTTTATGTCGTTGCACGTCTGCATATTTGAACAGTTTATTTAAAAGATTGACTAATCTGATTGTGAATGTTCCAAGTCGAGGAGCCGTAATGATTGGATTCTGCCACTGTATAAGAATTTATTGATGAATCGTGCAGTAATGTGCATGATCTAAGACCTCTTATATGCTGCACAATGTACTCTCTGCACAAGCACTTGATATTACTAATGGACTGCTGTAGGTGGAGAAGCTGCTGACGATCATGTCAAACCCGCGCCAGTACAAGATCCCCGACTGGTTCCTCAACAGACAGAAAGATGTCAAGGACGGCAAGTACACACAGGTGATGTCTAACAGCCTCGACAACAAGCTGCGTGAGGATCTCACGCGTCTGCAGAAGATCCGCAATCACCGCGGCCTGCGTCACTACTGGGGGTATGTTCACTTGCCACTTTCAGGCAGATTGTGACTTTAAATGCACCTGAATAGAGTGGTAGCTGATTTTGCTGAAGAATATTCATCTCGGTGCTTTTCAGGTCAATGATCTCAGTAGGCAAGTTAAGGTTGTGAACATCGGTATGACTTTAGATTGTAAATGAATGGTTAGGTGAAATGTGTTGTAAAGGGATGTGAAAAGATTGTCCGATTTTTTTAAAATGCACCACCGAGATTCCATGTCGGTGCTAATGAATTTAAGACCGTTTGTTTACTCCCTGTTAATTGTAGAGTAGAAAATAAAAACTGGGCCATATGTTCAATTCTATAAATGTAAAGGCACCAGAATGTATTTTTTTAAGGACCACATTGGAAATAAATGTCCTTTAATGTGTTATCCTTGATAATATTATACATATATACTTATTCTTTATTTGCATCGAAACTATGTTTATTTGCATGTGTATGATTTTTATCAAATAAAATCAGTCGATCAAAAAAACAGTAATTGTTGCGTAACATGGTAATAATTTATATGTTGATCACAAGCTGTTTGTTGCTTGCAGCCTGCGAGTGCGAGGCCAGCACACGAAGACAACGGGTCGTCGTGGAAGGACGGTTGGTGTATCCAAGAAGAAGTAGACATGCCGTTGCTGTTGTACATTACAATAAAGTAACTCAAGGTGTTTCTGTTGCGGATTCTTTCATTTCTTCTCACCCCAGGGGCCTGTTTCAATAACATTCTGATGAGCTCACAAGCTCAAATCTGTTCGTAACAGTGATCTGGTATATACAAAGACAGTCATTAATGTCGGTGTCACAGATATTTGTCCTTTGTATTGTAGTGACCACAGTTTGCTTTTTAAATTCTATTGCGCGATCTAACTCGATGTTAATCACTGCGCTCAGATTAGGTATCAATAAATAACAATAAGACGTCATTTAAAATATATCTAAATTTAAAATATTAATAAACTAATTGTTAAGAAAAGAGAATTAAAAAATCTGTGTCACTTTTTAACTCTTGTGAACTTATCGTTATGGTGACATGGTCCCCAGGTCCTGTAGGCTGCTCAACACATGGTCAGTACACACAGCTCTTATCCTCTGTCCCCTCCCAGCTAAATGCATTTCTTTGCAAATCACTAATATATATATAATAATATATGATTTTGTTACACTTTGTGAATCATCACAATTTCTTGTCTTGTTTCAATAATGATACAATTTTGTTATCTAGCACCTTGTAGACGAATTGGTTTCAGCTTTTGTGCCTAAATTGACACAATATGTGGCAATTATAACCAATGATAGTTTTTAAATACCCTGACCCTCTGCAAGCTTTATGCCAAAATAATTGATACAATAAGTGGCAAATATAACCAATGACAGTTTTTAAATACCTTGACCCTTAACAGTGTTTGCGAGCTGCAGTATTAGAATCATCCTAGTAACGTATGTATGATCAACATGGGCAGTGTCAATTGTGTACTGACAACTGCAATAATTATCTCCAGGGGCTTGTGCATAACCAGTTCATGCTATCTAGACATGGTTACGGTTCACTGGGTCCACAATATGTTTGGTGGGATCACATTTTCAAAGTTAACTGCAGTACCGTTACTATGACATCTGGAAGATACCTCTCGAACTCTGAAACAGTTACCAGGGGCTTAACCACTTTCCATAACACGGCTCAGCAAGTATTGCTGGAAAGGTTGGCTCCTCGGACTCAACAATTTTTACATCAAAGCAAGTTTAGCCTCAGGTGCGAGACTGATAAGACAACATCAATAATATGCCCCACTTCCCACCCTTACAGGCACATAGCGCTCGGATTGCTCACAAAGTTGGAGACGTCAAGTCAATTGGCAATCCTTGGGGGTAATGTAAATAGGTTATTTATGATTAACTAAACATAGTGTTGAGGCAAATGTAACACAGTTGTGGATGATACCGACTTGTCTTGGATAACCAGTATGCTCGGGGGGGGTTTCATTCACCACACATTCAGACACCACGTGGCCACAGACATTCCACACTGCCCAGTCCGCAACACTAGTTGGTGTCGGAACTAACATCTAATATTGGAGGGGCCGAGTCGACGCTTCAACATACAGTGACAGATGACAAAAAGGGGTTTTCTGCGTCTTGGATGTGTCATCGGAAGATGGAGGCAGTGACATAGCCAGAGGGGGTCCCCAATCCCGGAAAATTAGGATGGTGGGGAATGGAGGACCAATAACTGGGTGTCTATTCGTAGTCGATGTTCAGAGGGCAAAATGATGCCTGTGTAAGACTCCTTCCCAGTCTCTTGCCCTTTCACAAAGAAATTTGTCATCGTTCAAATAGGATAAGTTAGGAATTCTCTAAACCTGGACTTTTATCCTCTTATTCCTCTGTTAATTGCATCATCCCTAGTGCATTTATGGGTATTTTGCTCAAATGTCGGCTACAGTGAACATGGTTGTCAATTGCAATCAATTAAGCGAGTTGGATTTTTTTTGAATTTGAAATATGTAGTTTTCTTTGTTATCGGATGGCCCCCTCCAATGAAATTGGATGAAGGAGGACTTTCTATTGACATAATCATCGTATTGACCTGGATTGGGTATCCCACAGTGCATACCTGGCATTCTGCCCCGAATATGTGGTCTAGGCAATGACCCATGTACGATACAGACTTGCGATAATAATTATAATCTAGAAATAGTTGTATTGCTCCTTCAGATGAATAGCACATTCTGGCAACTTGATTTTTTTAACAAGGGTGCAAGCTCCTAGGTTAAATGTTTATTTATTTACTATTATGTTCTTTACAACATTCATGTTGGAGGTTTACTGCCTTTCAAATTATATTTACTTCCTTTAGCTCAGAACAATGTTCACAATTTGAAAGATCTCACTTGCAACACATTCAAATAGGAAACGCACCATTCAATATAAAAATAAAATTGGTTGGAAATAATGCCGAGGTGAGCAGAGTTAATTGCAGTTACACCCTTTTAATGTTTAACTTTCCCACGTTCTATACAGCAGATTTCCTATAATAAATTACTGCTCTGCTAATTCTGGGCAGAAGAACACCTCTCTAAAGTGGGTCTGGATTCTAAGGTTAGCAGTGATGAATGAGGAAATATGTACAGCTTTACTGTAGACTACTACTTGGGCTTAAACATGGTTGAGTACTGTGTTGTGATCAACCACACATTATGAATGAAGCACATTTTCTGGTAACACACAACACCAGTATAATTTCAATTTATTGTACAAGTTATAAATAGACTTACTATTCACCAGAATGTCTCGTGTAACACATAAGACAACAAACAATACATTCACTTATAAATAACACGTAGATGTGTACGTACATTCAGGCACAACCAGTTTGTAGTATAAATCAATGTCTGACGGCTGTGTTGGGTTAGATTACTGTTTGTTGCCGGGCGAAGGTCAACACAGACGCAACCGCCACTAGTGTGGTCCTCAATGGTGTGGAGAGTTTCTGTGAATGTATTTCATTAGCTGTATGTTCAATAACCCACTGACAAAATAATATTATATGTTGTCTTACTTGCAAGAAGGACTGTGCATAATTCTGAGAAAGTTTGACATCGGGCAAGGAATTGTAAATCCAACTACCTTGTTCAAGGGTACAACATTCTAATTGGATTTTTTGAAATTATAATTTCTTTCCAGCCAGCAATGGGGTTAGACAATGTTAAAGATCTCATTCAACCATTTTAAAAAGGCCTTCCTTAATTAAATAAATTGGTTGGTTCGATGGGTTTGAAGGTCACAGTAGCACTTTTTAAGTTGACATCCCAACTTATGGCTTTCCTGATAATTTCAGATCTGAATTTTGGGAGGAAAGCCCCCAAAACTGGGGGCGGGTTCTAAAGGTTTCACTTGAGAGTGCAACAAGGTTTGGCAGGCAAATCAACAGACATAAACCAGTGATGAGGATGAGAATCAACAAGGACGTAGCAGCAACTATAAGAGGGAAATACGGGAAATGGTGACACAGTTGAAATACCTTTGCTTGGAGTGACTATTACAGATGATGCTGCTGTAGCGATATTGTCACTGGCAAAGCTGAAGCCCATCTGGAGAGATAAGGACATATCTAGTCAGAATTAGTTTGCTGACAGCATTGATAACATCAGTCTTCCTCTATGGATATGAAACTTGGATGGTCAATGCAAATGTAAATCTCAAGCGAGAACTGATGGGAGGTTTTACAGGCACATCCCCCCCCAAAAAAAAAAAAAAACTATTGACAATAGCAATATTGAGGAACTTCTTCAGAGTTTTCATTCTAGGTGCAGCTTGATTGTTGCACTTGTCAGACATAAAATCTATGCAATTTAATAACTAACACACTGAAACACGAGTAAATTCTGACACATGTATCGATGGTAGTAATGAGAGCCTGTGGAAGTTCACAGATCTCTAATCAACTGCTGTTTCATGCTGTCTTTGTCAGGTTTCCATCAGCAACATGTATTACACTGAACCATAACCACATGGAACCTCACTTGCTATCAACCTGTTCCTTCACCAGCCAATAGCCAAAGATGATTCCCTTTCACATCAGAGGAACGACACCGGAACATAGTGATGTCTTTGACAGAGAGACAGACACACTCATTCTCCTGCACTTTTAGTTAACGTTATGAAATAAATTTTGTACAAATTTGTTTAACGTCGACTTCCAGTAATCGCTGTAGGTAGAGATATGGAGAAAGACAGTTCGTGCATCAGAATGATCACCTGTTATATGTGAGATATTGACAAACTAATGTCTATGTTATAACACCACAACATGGAATATGTTTATCGATTATTTATACAAGTTAATAAAACGAAAATATACATTGTACACTGATATGGGTGTGTGACAGTTAAATGTATGACTATATGTACACCATACAAGCAAGACAAAGCCGTGAATTAGGACATCTGTGACCAAAAGAGATGGATCTATAAACGTGTGATATTTCGGTATCTGAATGATAATAATTATAAAGATGATAAACAGCTGGCTGTGAGCTATATTCTGTTGTGTTATGCCAATATACAGCATAGCAAGCAAAACATCTATTACATGACATAAAACTACATGATTCTAAACCGTGTTCACACAACTCCAATTCCGACCAATCAGACTGCACCACATTTATCTGCTGCGACAATGTTTTAGGGTGGGAAAACAGTATAGCGACGACAATGAATATCTGTAAAAAAAATTCATTATACACTTATGTGAATACAGCTTCAGATATGGCAAAATATTCAACAATAGTCTATGTACATGTACACCAAGTGGACACCGCCACTGAAGAGACGCCTGCAGTGTTGAGCTCATTGTGTATCAACTTGTGCACGTATGCAGCCATAGCAAACACTGCATTGCTGAATCACAGACGACTCGTCCAGCCTATGCTTGACCAGCGAGAACTGGACATGCATAAACATCCTATGTTCACTTAATCTCAGTTCTCCGGGTTTTAACTCCTCCAGATATCCGCCAGCCCCCACACATCCACCTTACAACGTTCACTGCAAGGAGCCGATTCACCCAGTTTCTATGGACCAACGTTCTGGATACACCGACTTTCTTGGTGCACGCGCAGAACTGTTTTAAGTCCAATTCTTGGTAATTGCCGCTCGTGACAGTTTTGTGACATCAGATTTATGAAGTGCGTACATTTCCACAATCCGGGCCCAGCCCCTTTCAGACGGCAATACTGTCCTGCAGTTTTCTTAACCTATTCACGTGACGATCATATAACGTCACTAATGCACGCGTATCAAAGTCCAGCACTGGCCGTACTGCTGTGACCTATGACCTCTGACCCACCTCTATTGACACTGACCCCACTCTCTGTGAGCGTGTCGTCGAGGGAGTTTGTCATGTGTCCACCGTCCCCACTCCCTGCAATACTGTTGGCAGTGTCCGAGCCAGTCGTGGCGCCGTTCTCCCTCGGCCCACTAGAGGCGCCACTGTCCGAGCCCGGCACATTGCCGAGGTCATCAATGTCTTTGAACACGGTGTGGAAGTCCTTGTTGATGCTGTCTTGTGTCGGCGTCTTGTCAAAGTCATCCTTGCTTGACCCACTGCGTCGTTTCTTCTTGTGGACGCGCCGCTTGACCCGGCCCTCCTGGCCTGAAAACACCTCGCCCTCGGACGAGTCAAGTTCATTGAGGTGGGGGCGCACAGCGTTTCCTAGCAGTATCCCAGCATCCTCTGGGCCCATGCTGTCCGTCAACTTGATGAGGCTCGATGCGACTGTCGCTTCGATGTCGTCTGTGTCGTAGTCGCTGCCGGTGTCAAACGACAGGTGTGACACGGCCACTTGTGACAAACCCTGGATACGACGCGCCATCTTCAACTGCATCACCTGAGATGGAATAACAGCCGTGAGAGAAACTTAAACAAATTATTCAACTTGCCATTCATATGCATTATACTACTAAAATAAACATGTGTTTTGTGTGATTCCTGTTGTTCCAAAGTTTTTGATAAACGAAGCATGAATTCTCTTATAGACATGATTTCACTTATTCATGGTTCCTTCTTGTTTATTTATCTGGATAATTGCTTGATAGATTTGCTTGAAATGTGGTACACTTTATCTTGATAGTATGCCTGTTGTAGCCATCAAGGCAACTATCCTGGAAATAATTCCTATTTTGTTTATAAAATGATGTGTGTATAAAATTAAGATGAAAAAATTATCGTTTTTATAAAGAAAATCATTAAAAAAAAATTGAAAAAAAAAAATTCCGTTTGGTGGTTACGCTTGTGGTTATATGAACACACCAACTTTGAGTGATTTATGTCGAGTATTTAGCGAGATATTTCAATGCATATATTCAATCCAAGATGGCTGCCATACCGTGAGAAAATGTCATGACCAAAACGGTTTCTGAGCTTTAAAACAAGCTTAAAAAACTAGCTAATTTAAGCCACTTATACTCTTCCGTTTGAACAGTCACATAATCAACCAATTAAGTGGTTAAATAAGTAGTTTACTAAACCTGTTTAACCGTATGTGTACGTTGACATTTTTTACTGAATACACTTGTGTGTATGAAATAAAACTCTGACATAAAATTTACACCAAGAAATCTTATGGGACAACCTTAGAAATTAGTGAATTTGTTAAATATAATAACCATGTCCTACGTGGTCACCATGTGTCACACAGGACATGTTGTCACCACAAGCTGCAGGAAATGTCTGGGTTCAGTGACAAATATGTAAAACGTCGTGTCTGGATCAGTCATCAACTGACCTGTAATTAAGCCTGCCAAATATGAATCAGCCTATGTGAACTGTGACCACTCACCTCCTCCTGCAGATCTGCAATTCTACTGGTCAGTTCCTGATGGTCACCTGTGTTACTGAGTTGACCGGCTGTCACCAGTTCCTGGTTCTGTGGACAGACAACACTGCATGGTCAAGTGACACAATACTGGACAGTAGAGGTGACATAGTGGACAACATTGGACTAGACAGGTGAACCTGGTAAACTGGTGATATGGACATTGTACATCAATGTCATGGCTATAATTAGGTAACAGCACTAAATAATAACTTTAGCAAATTATGTAGGGTATTTGCAAATTATATGATCTGTGTAGCAACACTAGTAACTGTTTTAATACTTTACTATAATATTCACTTGACTTTATTGAATGCTTTCCCCCCAAACAGGTGATTGAAATGTGAACTTATCAAAAGCAATTACACTTTCAGCTATAAGCCTAGACACACAGTGACTGTGATAACACAAAGGAATTACAGAACTAGAAGGAAACAAATATATAATTCATAATTCACTATGATGCAAGTGTTAAATGTGCAGTGGAGAAGTTTATCTTACAAGATATCTGTGGCATGTTTATGCAACGTTCAGTTTCTCCTTGTAAACATATGGTGTATTTGGCGATGGAAACTAAGCCAATTGACGTGCAAACATAAAAACATTGCAAAACAAACCTCTATTTCCAGCTCTGCGATCCTTTGCCTCATTTCTGCGACACTTTGTGCGTATTCAGCATTTGTGATTCTCGTCATCATCGAGTCCTCCTTCATCTGATTGACACAACACGACTCATGAGCATCTGAACATCTCACAATGACATACTGTGATGATAACATTTATATAGCATCTTGTATCCAGTTATGCGTCTGTTCAAAGGTGCTTAAAATACAATACTGTTAAACCACATAACCTCTATAAGAAACTACAATAATACAACAATAATTATTTTATATAATTTAAATGCATATGTAATTATAATGATATCAAGTGCATTTATAGCTTTATCTTGTAAAAATGAAGATAATTTCTTATATAGCGTGGCATCCAGCCTTTAGGACACTTTACTTCCTGGCAGACCTGCTCAATCAAACACCATCTCAACCTCTCTGGGAAGGAATCAGTCACACTGCTATTAATGCACAAAGGCAGTTTGTAGAGATATCCACCAATGTTTATTACCAGGTAAACCTTGTCTGTGTAATGACAAAGAGAGAAGTGAGTCTCACCATGACTGCGAGGACACACATGACAATTGCGAATATATTTGCCTGATCCACAAAGACTCGCACTAAGCCCGAAAGATCGCTGGTATACTCCTCACCTTTGACTCGAACTTATTGATCTGTCGGTCGAGGTCCTGTATGTGGTTGTTGAGCTGGGTGCTGTGGGCGTCTGCCTCATCCAACTTCTCCTGAAGCTTGATCTTGTCCGCATCTAGACGCTTCACTTGGCGGTCGTAGATGTGGTTCTATAAAGCAGACAACAGGGCTACAGAATCCCAGGAGAAAACCAGTTTAACAATTTCAGTATAAGCCCATCCAGCGGCTGTACGGTGTCCCTTTGGTGGGCGGCATTGAGGACGTCTGATATTCAAATCGTTTTTATGCACAGTTATCCACTACGTGGAGCCACATGTTCTACAAACTTTTACATGCTTTGGCATTGTAGCCCTAATAATGGATTAACGCGCGGTTGGATTTTTTTGAGATTTGTTCATTTTTGTGTAACTGCAAAAATCTTTGACCGACAACTTTACTTACGTCATTGATGATGATTTACTAAGTAACAATTGTTTTTATAATATTAGTGATGAAATTTGTTGGATACAGCCAGTGACGATCAATGTAAGTAAATAATGCCTGCGATAATACACTTTGTAAACATCATCAACGGAGGCAGCAAGCCTGCAACTAACAGCGTCTGTGATTCTGTCTTTATACTAATTGTGAATGATGTATTTGTTAGGTTTACGATTATGATATTAAGATTTTAAGATGTAACTACCTTTTGAAAAACACTGATCAGTTCAATGAGACATCACATGATCACAACATTGAACAGACAGTGTACACAGACCCTGAGTGATGGAAACAACTAGAATTAGAGCAACTAGAAGAAGTTGTTGCAATAACTGCGAGATCTAGACCAACCTGTGTCTCTAGTTCCATCACCCTCTGCTTGGTCTCCTTCAGTTCACCCACAGCCTCCGCCTCCCTCACTCTCACTCCCATCACCTCCTCTGCCAGATGCTGGGCTGCGTTCTTACTCGGCTTCGATGTCGCGTCCGGCCCGTACCTCTGCTGGTATTTCTGTATGCGCAAACATCACACGGTTAAGACTGCAAACAAACTACCTAGTAACAAGTGTTACTATACTTTTTTATTTTTTAGGCTTTTGTAGGTTATTTTTATTCACTTACATTAACATTTTTCTAACCACTATATTTATTTTCTAATCACTATAATTATTATCTTGATTTGCTATTATCATTATACAACATCAGTAATACAGACGTAGATGTAAAGGCACCTTTAGGCAGCCAATCAGCAGTTCCACTAATCAAGACCTCAGCTTTAACTTTAAGTCATAACTAGCACCGGTTCATGTAAAACAGTTTTCGCTACAATAACAAGAATTTCGCAAAACCGACTGGTAGACTTACTCATTATATAAATCTCTATATCTGAAAAAGTTTATGTATGATAACAATAACGTTTAAAGTGGTGAAATCCCATTTGGAAACCACTTGAATCCAATGGAACATCATTTGTTGACATAGCGATGTATCCATATATATCCCCGAAGCGGAGATACATGTGACTATACCATAGAAGCAGGTAGAGGGCACCATATACCTCCCAATGTCTCTCGACGTCTGTCACTTTCTGCCGAAGTTCCTTCATCGAGAGATTCGCCTCCGCCTCACGCAGCTTACACGCAACTAATTCCTCCTGCAGGTTGCGCAGCTCCTCCGACGGTTCTCGCTGCAACTCGTTCTTTGCCTGCGTCAAGACAAACTCTCTTTAGTCTGCTCCATCGAGGCAATGCAAGTAGTCACAATCTACTTATGAATGTGTTTCTTGACTTTCTTCCAAAATACAATGCAAAGCAAACTAGATCAATGTAATCAATTATTTATTATAAGAAAACTAATTTCTGTTTTGTCCTCAAAATAAGAATGTAAAGAAATGCTTGTACACGATACTGGACAATGAAAGTGGCTGGTGACAACAGCTGACAGCTTCACTATAGATTACAATCCTGAAATGTTATCCATTAAAACATGTCACTGACTGGCATGTATCGTATGTTGCCATGGAACCTTTAGCACATTTACAAAGTGACTAAGTCTATGAGAACAAAATGCCCCAACACCAGACTTATTATGTGGCACCAACGTTTCTGGGACTTTGTCTTCAAAAATATTGTTAATCACCAATTTGTGCGCCAAACATACCAGGAACCTCTCAATTTTACACTCAACCATTCAGAAGCCAATACTGGTAACAATAAACCAGCCCCTGACAATGTCATGCATGTGTGCACTGGTTTTGAGCCCTGTAAGTGAGACTTACATTTTCAAGCTCCCTGACCCTTGCGTGCAGCTCATGGATGGTGCACTGGGCCTCCGCCTCTCTGACCTTGACCGCTGCGAGTTCCTCTTGAAGGTCACGTACCAGCTTCTGTGTGTTAGCCATGTGTTCAGGTGATGGGGCCTTGCTACTGGTCTGGAATACAACATGAATTAAACGTTAAGTTCATAAGTAGCGCATCACCCATTCCCAGGACCCCACAAGGCATGGATAGTGATAGTGCACATCCGTTTGGCACACTGGTGGCCTTGGTTCAATAACCAGTCATGGCAGACATGGTATATTTGATATTAAAACCTGGCTCTCAACATTGGGGACTGTGTATCATTCGTGAATCAGAGAATCACGTTAATGTCGGTCCTGTCTCTACTTAATTTGAGACGTAAAAGAACCATTGAGGATGACAACCGCCCTCAGTGAGCACCTGCAGTGATCACCCTGAGTGAGCATCCTCAGTGATCACCCTCAGTGAGCACCTGCAGTGATCACCCTGAGTGAGCATCCTCAGTGATCACCTTCAGTACCAAGGTTGGCTTGGCGTAAATGTTCTGAAAAAAACCTGACTAGTTCAATAAGACTTCATAAGGTCATAATGTTGTAACCACAATATATACAGACCAGTCAGTTAATAGAACCTGCCGTATGCTGGAAACAATTAGAACTAGAAGGGGCTTTACACTTTACTCCCTGGTTTAAAACACGTTTTTGGCTTTTGCTGGTACACTGCACCTCAGAACAGAGGTACCTACAGATTTAGTTAGTGTACGTTAAAGTTACTATTACATTATCGTATATTTAATGACATTACGACCTTGAGAGAGACAACTCGCAAAAAGATCATCCGGGATGGCCGATACTTTGTCGGGACTGAATCCATCGTAAAGACGTCCCCAAGACTATTTAATTTATGTCACAGAAACAGTTATTGTCATCAATACTTATTTATCAAACTGAAAGTGAAAGCCAAGACATGACCTCACCTCTTTGAGTTCCTCATACTCGGCCCTCGCCTCGTTCAGTTTCTGTGTCGCCTTCTCATTGGTGTGTCGTGTGCAGGACAGGTCTCTCTTGAGACTAAACACCTCCTCCTCTTGTCTCGCGTACCTCACCTGGTCGTGAATGAGGCGGTCTGCCAGTGTCGATGTCTCCTGCAAACATCACATCCATGGCCCGTGTCACATCTCAGTATGGCATTTCAATATGAAATGGACTATTTCTGATTTTTATACTAAGTCTTTATAATATACCGGTATGTGTAATATTATATTATATGAAGGTATTTGATATTTTCAAATATTATCTATATTATACGTATGCATGAATAAGTTTAAAAGACTATATAATATATATGTATATATATATATACATATATGTATGTGTGTATATATTATGTGTGTGTGTTTTCAATCCCTAGACAGTATAATTAATATATTTGTTATAAAATTATATAATTATGCAGATAAACATAAAAAAATTAGATGGAAGATGTAATATTTTCAAATGTAATCGTAACTACCACATTAACACAGACTGTGCATCAACTACCACATGGACACAGACTGTGCATCAACTACCACATGAACACAGACTGTGCATCAACTACCACATTAACACAGACTGTGCATCAACTACCACATTAACACAGACTGTGCATCAACTACCACATTAACACAGACTGTGCACCAACTACCACATTAACACAGACTGTGCACCAACTACCACATTAACACAGACTGTGCACCAACTACCACATTAACACAGACTGTGCATCAACTACCACATGGACACAGACTGTGCATCAACTACCACATGAACACAGACTGTGCATCAACTACCACATTAACACAGACTGTGCATCAACTACCACATTAACACAGACTGTGCATCAACTACCACATTAACACAGACTGTGCACCAACTACCACATTAACACAGACTGTGCATCAACTACCACATTAACACAGACTATGCACCAACTACCACATTAACACAGACTGTGCATCAACTACCACATTAACACAGACTGTGCATCAACTACCACATTAACACAGACTATGCACCAACTACCACATTAACACAGATCTCACTACCACATTAACACAGACTGTCATAACACATATTAACACAGATTGCATCAACTACCAGATGTAAACAGACTGTGCATCAACTACCACATTAACACAGACTGTGCATCAACTACCACATTAACACAGACTGTGCATCAACTACCACATTAACACAGACTGTGCATCAACTACCACATTAACACAGACTGTGCACCAACTACCACATTAACACAGACTATGCATCAACTACCACATTAACACAGACTGTGCATCAACTACCACATTAACACAGACTGTGCATCAACTACCACATTAACACAGACTGCATCAACTCACTTTCTCCATATTTTCGATCCTCTGTCGAAGGAGTCTGTTCTCAGTGCGTAGTCTCTGTAAAAAGAGGAATGTGTGTAACAGACGAGATACTTTGGTGGCTTTGCCGTCTTGTTCCTACGCTAATCAGTCTAATCAGGGGACCATTTCACTAATGAGTTTAAAGGCCTCTCATAAAAAAACATGAACACAACAAATTAATAAACTTAAGGAGCATTTTAAGATGCAAAAAGCTGCAAAGGCTGTTAAGGAGCGGAATTGATTTTATAGATAAAAATGGGGATTATCTGCTCATGAACATTAGTGAAGGAGAGAAATAATCCTCATTTTGTGTGTTACCCCAACATACATGTCTGACGTAGAGACAACAGAGAAACAACAAAAGGTATAGCTTTGCAAAAACAACTGGATAAGAAAAATCACGGGAGTGAAGAGAGCGGATAAGAAAAGAATGGATGACCTAAGAGTGAGGTTGGAGTGAAGGAAAGGTTTAAGAAGAAACTGGTGAGGAATATAAGGGTAGGTTGAAATAGGCCGGTTATGTGGAAATAATGGGAGACAAAAAATTGGCAGAGATTAAATGCCCATAAAGTGGAGGGAGGACTGCATTAAGAGAGATCGGGAAAGAGTGGGAGGAGAATGGAGAACAACAACAAAAGAGAGGAGCTGGAGACTGTTGATAGAGAACGTAGCGAGAGAAAAGTGAGGAAAGAAAAGACGAAGAAACGACAACAGTAACCATGGCCACCACACCCCTGACGACAATGACAACAAGAGGACAACAACTGTGAAGACTGGAATGGTGTGGTCGTCTTCACGGCCACCATTATAGTGGAGTGACGATGGAGGGCTGCACTGTTGTACCATCCTGGCTACGGTTATCCCCATTCCCTCTCCTCCATCTACATGTCACCCTCTCCGCTTCTGTTAAACCCCTTTTTACCCATAGTTCCCGCAGCGACGTTGCCATCCATTGTGGTTTTTCACCAGAAGTTGAACGGTTACATTTTACATACTGTGATGTTCACAAAATCAAAAATACCTCTGTTGAAAGCCTTTGATGCTACTGACCTCGAATGTGGTTTTCGATGAAAATACCTCCATCCTCGCCATTAGGTTATTGATAATGAACAATTTTGTTTTGGAATCATTTTATCATCTCATTAAAGCAAAATCTTCTTCAACTCCGAGACCAACCATTTTGGAGATGTACACATGCAGTGCGCATCATCATGACATAACCTGAGGGGGAATGGATTTCTTGAATGGAAAAAGGACATCATGGCACGAAACGTTTCAAACTCTGAACGTTCCCCTGGCTCTCCCTGTGACTCTGTCCTGTCGCCTCAAACTTGTCTCTGCAGTGTCCTGGTAACTAACTGAATTGCTGTATTGTTTCACAGGCTGTTCCGCCACCCCTACCTCCCTAAGGGGGTAACAACACTCACCCTCAACTCCACTTGTTCCTCCTGTTCCTTGGTCTTCAGGGTGCTGTACTCCTTCTCCAGTCTACAACAAACAAACAACATGTCAACATGTAAACAAGACAACAAATAGGATGTAAACAAACCTAGTGAAATGTAAAGAAACACCAAGTGTAATGTTTACAAAACCTGCAAAATGAAACAGAACAATGGTGTAAATTATAAACAAGCACTGTAAACTGAAACAAAACAAAGGACTAAATGTAAACAAACGACACAAAATATAAACAATCAACTGAGATGTAAAGACAAGCAAGTAAACTGTAAACACATAAAAGAAAAATGTCAATAAAATAGCATTAATTGTGTAAACAAAATGTCATTTTCACTATAATTCTACCAATGAAAACAATTCTACCAATTTCACCTATATGATATATAATTTATGATATTCACAAAGATTTTCTGAGATGTCTCCACACAAATTTTAAGTACCTCAGAAGGAATACCAGCCAACAACAGTAATACCATTACAAATATTGATAAATAAGCACACCACAGCTGAAACTAACAAAACTGTATGTCTAATAAGCAGTAATCAAGCAGTGTACATCATAATGCTTCTAAAGCCCAGCCATATGCCGTAAGAATACACCTAGCAACTGGTACATGCAAATGTACACATCCTAAGCCTTGGGCCAAAATATAAATATAGGACGTTGATCTGGTTCAGTATGTCATGACTTGAGGTTTTATCAACCGCAAATAATTGCAATGCTACTTGGAACAAATCCTTAACACACAGGCCCTAGCTGGCTCCAGTCACTACACAACCTACATCAACCTCCGCCTACAGCCAATGCGACCTCACCAAAGAGTACCTGGTCTACTCTACTCTACTCTACTCTACTCTACCGATTTAACGCTGGGGCATTTCACTGCCCTAACACTGACCTGTCGATTGTTGCTACTGACCTGTCAACTGTTGCTACTGACCTGTCGACTGTTGCTACTGACCTGTCGACTGTTGCTATGGCCTCAGACTCCATAATGATTGAGACACTCACTAACACATCATCAACAAACACTGAACCAATGAGTGTTTGTGTCTGAAATATGACTCAGATGTGTTGCGTGTGAGGCAAAGGCTGCGATGGTGTGAGCTGTCTATAATAGGCCCAGGCCCAGCCCAGTGTAGTGGCTTGGTATGTGGGAGGGAACAGCTGCACTGGCTGGCTCAGTTACCAGAGAGAGAGAGACCGACTCCTACAGCCTCCCTCACATCCAGCATGACTCACACGGCAATACCACCACACCGCGATTACAATACCATGTAATCTTTACTTCATACTGACACCTACATGGAATGCCACAGACCATTATGTGAAGCACAGACAGCTATCTCAGTGGCAACCAAAGAATGCTTGGAGTCTTTTTGGAATAAACACGATACACCAAGTGAATAAAGAAACAGAAGTCACATGCAAGTACAGGACTGTGTAGTATTATAAGGCACTTTTGACTGGAAAAAGCAGTCGTGTTAATGTCACAGACTATTGCTTTGTTACTGCATAAATAGGCAGTACTAGGTATGTCAGGTTCAGAAACCAGAGACAAGATCAAAAATTAACTGTATCCGGAGTCCCTGTGCATTCTCGTCATTATCTAAGATTCAGTCCTCTGGCTATTCTCCATCCATCAACCAAGTGTGTATATATATATATAATATGTATATATTATATACCCGGTGTATATATAATATAATATTATATACATACATATATAATTCAAACCCAACTCGTTTAAAATGAATACCAATATCATATGCGACATGACTACCAAGTTCACTAACTCTAGCTGTCAGTTCAGCAAAACCATTCACAGAAGGCAACAAAGTTAGAAAGTAAGAGAGAAACGACACAAACATTCAAACCCACAGCTCCTACATAATATCCACCTATATCTGGTTAAGATATTCTTCAGGGGATTGCATTAGAGACATAGAAAGAGTGTGAGAAAAATGGAGAAAAAGAGCAACAGACAGAAATAATTGGAGACTGCTGACAGAGAACGTAGTGAGAGAAAAGTGGGAGGAAGAAAAAAGACAATGGAAACGGAAATCATGGTCAACTCACACTGATGATATAGATGCCATTAAAACAACATCAACAAAATGAGATTTGACCCTAGTTTAGTAACTGGGTAACTATTATTTTGAATCCTAAATGCAGATATTAGCCATCATGCACACACACATTGAGAATAATGAAATTTTTGTTGACCTCTTGGGCTGCAGCCAGTGACAGAAGTGGAGAATGCCTATAACGTAATCCTACTTGAACGATAGAGAAATGTCTTTGCGACATGGTAGGACTGGGAAGGAAAGTCTAACACAAGCATCCTTATACCCTCTGTACTTTATGATTATGAACCAGGCAGCCAGTTACCGGTCCTCTGTTCCCCACCATCCTGATTTTCCTGGATTAGGGGTGGGGCCATGGCCTTCTGGCCCCTTCTGACTATGCCACTGGTTAAAAGCCCACATAAAACAGGCGGCTACGGAAGTTTCATATCAGAAATCAATACCTGGAACAACTCTTAAAGGTACATCACATCACGCACTACATGTTTTTATTTAGTGACAGTCATGACTAATTAACTCTCACCACACCACACCACACAGCCTGCACAGCAACTGTAGCCACAGAAACCACCTAATGCAACCACACAGCATACTGGACCTACCCTCATAGTCTACCTACCTCTATTATCACTCAACCTACACCTCCTGACTACCCAGTACACACCAGCCCTCACTCTCCCTCGAGACCTCTCCTGGCACTGGCCTCAGATGCAGCGTGCTCGCTCGGATCATGCAATTGATTATAAAGAAAAAAAGAGGAATCGATGCGGGAACCACGCAGAGGCAGTGTGGTCAGTGGGTACACAGTGATGTCACTGTGACGGCATCGTCAAATATCAACACTGCAAACAGCTCGCTGGTCAATGACCATATTTACAGTGACTGCCAGCCAATGACACTTCAGCTACAGCAACGATACTACATGACACGGACGCCTACAATTCATATGTTCACAATAGTTGAAGTAAATCTCGCAGAAGACACTGTAGTAACACTGTATTACAATGAGGTCCTGCCTTCAACTTGTACACTGAAGCTAGATATGTTTCACTTTCGAATTAGACCCCAGAGATCCACCCAGCATATTAACTGTACAACTGCCATATTTTAATGTGTGATAATAAAGATTTGAGTATTATTATGCAACACATCTTGGATTAACAGGTGGTCTATGTTAAGTATTTTACCATAAAAAAAACACAAGACTGCATTTTAGCTGACAAATATATATAACTGTGGCTTATAGCGACAGACAAAGCAGCCAGTGATCTGAGTGATGGTTACTGCCTTTGTCTGGGGCAGACAAAGGCAGGAAGCATCACTCAGATCACTGGCTGCTTTGTCTGCTGCTATAAGCCACAGTGACAGTTATCTAATAAAAAACACCTCTTTTTATGGCTGCATTTATGGACTACTTATGTATGTAATATAATGAATTTATTTCAACCACAATAATTATATTTTCTAAAATAATGTTAGTATCTAATTGCATTAATAATTATTAACTTATTAATCTGTTTTATTATTTATCCATTATTTTAGTTTATGTATTAATTTATTGCAGATAAGATGTTCTGTGTGGAATTATATTCTGGATATACAGCGTTTTATGAATACAATTATTATTTATTATTATTACTATTATAATGAACAGTCACTTCAATCAACTATCCCTGCTGCCCGTCATTAAAATCAAAAAAAAAACGTCGCCTGCCACTCAGTGACACTGCATGTCCCTTGGACACAAGCTCTAGTCAATGCGCCCTACGACCACACTACTAACACTTAGTTGAATTTAAACAGAAACAACCAATGCAACTTGCAATGACTGACAGATTGCAATGTTGCTGTATTACGTAAACCCAGATGCATCGGCGGCGTTATGCAATACTTCTTCTTTCACACAAAACTGACAACTGATTTGTTTCCACAGATATCAGCTTGCATTAATCAGACAAAGACCCATTAATATTGCATCATCACTGAAGCAAGCTATTCTGGAGAGATGATGTTTAGTCGATTCTCCCAGGAAATCATGCTGTGAGATTCGTGTTGTCTTAGCATACAATGCATGATGGGATCTTTGCAAATTATAACAAACAATGGCTCAGGAAAACATCATCCGCACCTATATCTATAGGCACTGTTTTGCACACGGTACCATGCTAGTAACAGACCTTCCTGTAGTGATCTGGTCAACAAAACAAGTTACAGTAGCATACCTTTCTGAAGCAACCAGCATAAACACATAGCCACAGCCTTACCAAACACACTCTTATGGTAGTATGGTAACACACCTTCCTGTAGTGACCAGCCTAAACACATAGCCGCAGCCTTACCAAACACACTCTTATGGTAGTATGGTAACACACCTTTCTGTAATGACCAGCCTAAACACACAGCCGCAGCCTTACCAAACACACTCTTATGGTAGTATGGTAACACACCTTCCTGTAGTGACCAGCCTAAACACACAGCCGCAGCCTTACCAAACACACTCTTATGGTAGTATGGTAACACACCTTTCTGTAGTGACCAGCCTAAACACACAGCCGCAGCCTTACACTCTTAACACACCTTCCTCTAGTGATGAGCTCAAGAAAGACGTAACTATACCATGCATGCTTTACCTTACAACAACACACCTTATTGTAACGACCATCAATGATAATATTAAACACACTTGACCATAGAGGGACACACCTTCCTGGAGAGGTTGGTTTGACTCCGCTGTCGTCATTTCCCTCCCCACTTGGTCGTCTCTGGGACTTCTTCACTGCCACATGGGCGAGGGTATGGTACTTGCTGATCGGCACCGTATACTGGAAGGGGTGGGGTGCGGGGCACATCAGTGGTGCCCCCTGTGGCTTCTCGTTGTGTAACACAGTCGTTGGCTTCCCATCAGTCCAGACGACATAACTTCGCTCAGTCTGCGGCTTCAGTAGATGACTCATGACTCTTCAGCAGATATCGAGACTATGAACGGTTGAATTAAGGGTCTTCAAGAAGTGATATCTTCATTGATATCACTGGCTGTGTTCACATTCACGTTGTCTAATCCTCAACTGAAACGTGCACCTCAAAGCAGCCTACTTGACGCTTGTTGACAAAATCAGGCCAGGAACACTTCGTAGGTCACATATACGAGCCAGTCCTTTCACAGACATCAACGTTCACCCTCTCAGCACAACAATCCTTCTGGATGCCACAAATTGACGTCTTTGCATGTTCAAACTTTCCACAAAACACACACCTAACTCAAAGAAGTCACCAGCTACTGCACTAGTGAGGTGTCAACTGTCAGTGCCTCTGTCTGAGTGACCTAGGACACATACCATCTCCTCAGTAACACCCTCAGTGAGTCAACCATCCAAGCCAGATATGTATCAGTCGATTCCATAAATGCGTGACCAAAATGTAAGGTTGGCCTGGCACTCAGTGGGTCTGTCCCTTCAGTGGTGCAGAAACAGAAACAGTTGGTGATGAGTGACTAGATCCATGTCACCAGAGGTGTGGGACTCTGATCACAATAACTAGATGCCGGACGAAATGTTGATACTATACTTGCTCGAGTTCATTGGACAAAGCGTAAATGGTCCCTGGTATGTCCCACAAATCTCAGGTGTCTGACTAAGTCCCAAGGACCACAGTGGGTGGAGTCAATGAGGCGTGACAACCCGTTCATGCATGACACGCAAACAAGTCACGCTCCACTCTAATTATGCGAATTGACAAGTAATCTCTATCGGCTACAGTCAAAAACAATTTGTGTTTCTGCAATATCCAATAATCCGGCAAAATCACTGTATATCATCCACATTGAAATATCTATCCAAAATTTCAGTCTCATTTCACCACAAATGATAATCGCACGAGTCGTTGATGTCAATCATCTAACGTTGTACATTCATAATCACGAATCACTGACACACTGTGTCATAATCTCGCGTCTGTGACATCCCATGCAGTGGCGTCCCTATCACGTATACATAACGCAGTCCTGGGCTCCGCAATCCCGTGAGTCCGGGAATTTCTGATCTAGTAATCCAGGAGATAAACCAGGACGTACGTCACTGTGGGATAATCCAGCAAGCTGTTTAAGCAGGCCCAGTCAACATAGCTTCAGGGCAATCCAGGCTGTGTGGGTGGAAGAGATGTATCCAGACGGCTGTAATCACACTGATGTGTTGATTCCACGCTCTCTATCAGACTGCTTGTTCCTGGTTAGTGCACCTTCCCTCCCTCCCTCTTCAACTGACGTCTCCCAGGTGTGGAGGGATTCCAGGAACAGGTCTGCCTCCAGTCAGAAGTCTGTCAACTTTGAGGCCAGTGCTATTTATAGCACAGAAACACTGTGTAGGATACTAGCCACCCGAACAAGGGTGACTGAGATTATTGATCAATGCATAAACTACTTAAGTTGTCAGTGTGATAACACACACATATTCAACTATCTGGCTTTAGCACAACTGTACTTTGAAGACTCCAGATAAACTCCACATGCACATCCTGTATCCTGCGTGTAATCTACAGACATCTGGGGAGGCTGTTCCTTCCATCGCACACACACCCCCCTCCACTGACACCCAGATCATTACACTGCAATAACAGTGCCTGTGTAGCTGTATTCCTCTATTTCCCACCCCTAATGTCAACCTGAGGCTGACAGTGGAGCAGCCCTGACTACTGTGGGAGCATTAGCATAAACAAGCTGTGTGAGTGACTAAGAGAGAGGCTTAATTATCCAGCAGTTCACTTAGCAGCTCAGATCAGCCCAGTGTAGGCTGAACAGTGGGGTATTGTAATAATAATATAACACCATGCATCATTACTGCCAACTCCCAGCGGATGCAGACAAAAACTAACTCACAGCAGTGTAAATACAAGAGCCACCCAGAGAAAGTGCCATTTATATTACATGAAACATGTTTAGCTACAATTTATTGACATCGGACACATCACATGTGCATTTCTGTTCAGTCTAAAATTATATTAAGTATAGGCATCAGCGCGAGTATTTCACATCAGTGGGGTCTAGAAAGATGCTGACTGACTGATTGACTAAAGAATTCATTGATACAAATGCAGATACATTTGCAACCTACAACCACGATCTAAATACACTAACTATGTAAGTGCCTCACAGCCCTAGGGTTCATGTCCACTCAGCTTAATTCTTTCTATGTCCAGTTAAAGGTATTTACATATACCATTTCGACAGAGTTGGTTTTCCTGACGTGGAGGACTAGACTTGTGACCAACAACTTGAGCCACTTGAAAGTAATTTCAGATATCTATAGCTTTCCATTAGTTTGCTGTTCCACGGGTAAATTGAAATCAGAATATCCTTAATTTTATGACACAAGTAACACACAAAATGTTTACATGACTCACGAGTCACAACATTATCATAGGTAAATGCATTAAATACATCACATACAGAGGCGCAACCTTTTGAACCAGAATAGATTGTTGACACATATTTCTAATGAAAATAATGATCTATCTCATAATCTTCTTGAAACAACTGTTTGTCTACATGCACAACAAGAACTTTTTCAAAACATGCATGCGTCAATTTTCACAATCTTAGACAAAACAAATACATTTATAATAGTAATAAGGTAATTTCCATTGCAGGTAAATCTCTGGACTTGTTGCTAAAACACAACAAAACAAAAGGGGTTATTCAATACCGGAGCTAGTACACAACATTCCAGTCATCCATAGTTGCACTGATACATCGGGGAGGTAACCAATGCCTGCCCAAATGTTCCAGAGACATGTGCATCGTTTCATTACTGACCCAAAATCAGAACCTTCAGTAGATAGTTAGACTTTGTAACACGCCAGTGAAGCTGTCCTCTCTGTCATGAACGAGGCACTAATAAAGTTGCCCTAGCTACTGACTTCGATTTTCCATTCAGCACATTTTTTAATCCAACCTTGTCTGACGGTGGAGACAATGGAAGTGGCCACCTGGAGGTTTGGCAAACATGTCCTGCTTGCTAAGAGACTACAGACGACATAGACCCGGCTTTGTCTGTGATGTCTAAATGATTTGTTGTTATCCTATTTCCTGCTGTTATCTAGTACTGTGTCCAATTACGCCCTAAAATAGAACCTTGACAATACAGCATTTTAGACAATGTCTGCTGACTTACATTAAGGATGTCACTACATTTTATGTTGGCATGTTATCTTTCTGATAGCATTTATTTACCTGTATTTAAAAATATTTATATTTTAATTATTTGATTACTGGTTTTTATTTAATCATGTATTTATTTTATATTTTCTTCAATTAATTATTAGTATTTTTTAGAACCATATCGGATATAAGTGTGCTTCTGCATGCTTTCATGTGCTACCCTAGGTAATATATGTTTCTTTTTTATTTGATTTTTTGCATCGTAATTATGTTTATTTGGTATAGATAATGTTCACCAAATAAACTCAATCAATCACTTATAATTCAGTGCAGCCAGGGGTGGATGCCCCCTAGATTTATACAGACACTGTCCAAACTCCAAACGGGGTGCAGGGGCATTTCACTTGAGGCATTCCCATCAGATATTTCATAAATACTGTTTTGCTAGTGGAGCTACTTTAATGGTTTTGGTGTCGGTGAAAGATCTCAAAAGAACTGCCTGCCCTAGGTACAAACAGCATTCTTACTGCACATCACTGTGTCTGACTCAGTTGTCTATCCCTGTAGTTCTTGTATGACGACATCATCATAATGAGAACATAGAGCAAAACGGTTTACAAACTGTGTGCAATAAACACTGTTTTGATTGGAGAATTGTGTTCCTCAGGGCCTAGGGATGTACATATGTCGAAGCACATGGATTCAAATGGTGCTCAGTAGTTTAGTTAGTTAGAATTACATCGGACCATTTCTCACCAATTTTCTGAACCCCCACTGAACACAGTCAATATCACTGAAGGCTTATGAAGAGTGGTGCCATCTGATGGAAACTTGCGAATTACTTCTCACTGCTAACTTCTCCTTTTCCAACTTTTCCGTGGTGCGATTGCAGGACGGGGTACACCAGAATCAGCGGCTTGTCACTCGTAATTCATTAACATGTGTAGTGTGGTCATTAAAAGCAACATTACAGTGCTTGCAGGGTTATTTTCTTAAAATCACGAGATGCATTTCTAATGTAAGTTTAATCAGAGCTAATACATCCGAGCTGAGGCTCTTGAACACACAGCGCCCTCTCATGGGCGGTATAAAAACTTAAAACAGATACTGTACTAAACAACAAGATGACCGAGATTGAGCAAGATCTGTGCACGTTTGGTCTCATGGGGGAGTGCCCCAGTTCCTATCTAACAGCTCTGGTTCAATTCCTCCTTTCATTGAGCTTTGTCTTTCTGTGGACCTGGGTAAATATCTTCTCGTGGGAGAGCATGAAACGCCCACTCAACATTCATCTATTTTCAGACACTCCTGTGTATGTTTCTTACAGGTAGGTAGTTATCTATATGCCGATCTCATTCGTGTTAAGACACGCATGGGAAGATTTTGATTCACCTCACACCACAGAAGTGACACTTGCCTAGAAAGGTCTCGTGCTACAAATTAAAATTTAGAAATTTGAAAATGAAATTTGAAAAACATTGAAAAGGGGATTAAAGCTACAGTTGAGTAATGGCAGAAATCAAACCTCTGTCAGCCAGACTGAAACTACTCCACTAGACTCGTAGCTGGTGCTTCCACTTAAAAATTAACTCCACGTTTTATAAACCTACATTTTAATGTTTTCCCATGATACAAAATTATGACCCGTAATTAAATCCTTGCCAAAAGTTGGCAACTTAAGGAGTTTCATCCCCACTGTAAATTCCTATATTTAGCAGACCTCCTGGTACAGAACACACAGTCCCACCCCAGGGGAATACATTACTCCCAGAGGGTGGGAATTAAGACCTGGTAATCAACTTACTGGGAACAGATGTAAGTAATGACCCTGGGGGTTCCCACTGAAAGACAGCACATGTCCCCAGTCTAAATTTGGATATTTCAAAAAGGATATAAACAAGTAAATTGTGCTGCACATGAGAACTGATAGACTTAGAAGTTCCTGTCGTATAATTCAATAAGTTTCACATTTAACTAAACAGTTCTGCATCTCTACATCTAAAAGTGGCGGCATTTGATATTAACTGATTACTGCTATTATTACAAAACATGAGTAGTAAAACACCTGCTGATGCAGTTATTGCTTTTGGGAAAAGGTTATTAGGCATGTGTGTGTGTGTGTGTGTGTGTGTGTGTGTGTGTGTGTGTGTGTGTGTGTGTGTGTGTGTGTGTGTGTGTGTGTGTGTGTGTGTGTGTGTGTGTGTGTGTGTGTGTGTGTGTGTGTGTGTGTGTGTGTGTGTGTGTGTGTGTGTGTGTGTGTGGTGTGTGTGTGTGTGTGTGTGTGTGTGTGTGTGTGTGTGTGTGTGTGTGTGTGTGTGTGTGTGTGTGTGTGTGTGTGTGTGTGTGTGTGTGTGTGTGTGCGTGTTTGTGTGTGTGCGCGCGTGCGTGCGTGTGTGCGTGCATGCATGCGTGCGTGCATGCGTGCGTGCATGGTGTTGCAACTTAAACTGTCAAACATTAGCAAATAACTTAGCACAATTTCAGCACTATATTGTACATAGAATTAACACTATTTATTTATATTCCTACTGAGACTGAGTGTCAGTATACGACTATTACACGTCCTACTGATGAAGCTTCAGAGAACTCTACATGTCTTTGAGAGCCCAGTATCTATGTGAGACTATCTACTCTGAAGGAGGAAGCATAGCGTTATGCAGATAGATGTGTTTGTAGTTAATTTCAGGTCATAGAACACATCACCACTGGCTTGTATATATATGAGTTAACATCCACATGTGTCCACCAAAAAGTGTGACTGGCAAAAATATTATCCTGCATAAATCCCTGGCCGTAGCTGGGAAGAGAGTTTCTTGAAGTACCAGGAGAGGAGATGACTAGAATGACAGGAATAAGAAAAGGAAGTGGCTGCCTTCGGCTTGGAGAGTACTGGGAAGAGGGGGTTTGGAGGGCTAAATGGGGAGAGATTTAACCTGATAGAGAGCAAATTGGAGAACAACAAAAAAACTGTCAAAGAAGGCAGACTTTTGTGACGCCAGTGTCAGCATAGAATCAATGAAAAAAGCGGAGAGTAAAAACTGTGAGACTATTCACAAAATACCTCCTTCCAATATACTTGAGTTGACACGAGTCAGCACATATCCCAATCTAGAGTCAACAGTGAAATTACACCAGTGTTTAATTACCAAGATTCAGGTGCACCTGGACGGCCTCTGTGTCCGGACAGACGGTCTGTGACTGAATGAGTTTTGTAACTAGAGAAGTTGGCCAATTTATAAACCTGTGGGAAAAGAGCCACATTCTGTGACCCATGGATAGTGACGAAATAATCCCACAAAACTTCAGCATGTCACTGAACTGTGTGTGTTAAAGGTTCATCTAAAATAAAATAAAATTATGCTCACCTCATTTTATGTTTGTGTAGTGAATAATTGAAACTATGTGAATTCTGTGAATCTGTGTACTTGCCTGTGGACATTTTATAGTTAGGTAAGGTCATCAGTTAAACATGTACACTATATTTTGCTGGATCATATTAAATCCTTTTATATAGGATTTAAAAAAGAATGAGATGGATAGGTTAAAAAAAAAAAAAATTCTGACACCGGCACATTAAGGTGTAAGTTGACATGCTGTGACAACTGACAACACACAGAGGTGGCCATGTGTAAGTGAATAGGTTTTGTGTAGTAATTATTACATGGTTGAATGCTTCTTACAGAAGTAGCATTTTAAGCAGGTCAGCCATGTAGGTGGGTGGGTGGAAATAAAAACACCTGGAGATGTCTTTACTATAGGCTACTTTATATGAACAAACCTTTAAGTGTGGATTGAAGTGTGTCAGAAAAAATCAGGATAACAAAAATCCCTGGCACTGCACATTCATATCAACAAGATGTGGCATGCCAAGGAAATTTCCTGCCAAATGTTGTCACTTTTACAAAGGTTGTCTTGTGGCTTAACTACTTGTTTTAACTTCATTTTCCACCTCACTGTTTAGTGAGAAAATGTTTCTTGTGATATATGTGATCTAATGTACTCACACGTAATAAGCAGTCACAGAAACCACAGCCATGCTGCGTTTGTATACCTACAGAAGTCTATACCCTGGGGTCAGCTACATTATAATACTGCCAACACCACACCTTTTTAATGTAATCAACTGTATATGAATCGTGAAACCACCGCAAACATTCCTTCAACGAATGAGAGATTAAAGGTCACCAGTCTTTATTGTCATTGTGGTTCCTTTCGGTGCCGTTCTGGCAATCGCCGTGATTGGTGCATATAAATGCCTGCGAGTCAATGAGTCTTTGAAGGTCCTGTCGAATTGTATGCTAGGTGGAAGCAGCCCACAATATCTGTCAATGTCATAAGTCAGCTGGGTGAACATATGCAGTTGGTCGCGGCTCATTGAACATGACATGGTTGATGGATCTTCCCATATATAGCAGGGCATGTAGCTGACTATATGTAATATGTACCAATAACCAAATTCTCAATAAATGCACCCACATCTATGACATAGAGGTACTGCTAAGTTAAAAAAATTGCAACCATATTTCTTTCACATGCATGTATGTATTTTTTTTTATAATAATAATGTTTATTCAGTGATAACTGGTTTATGCTGCGATAAGATCATATAAAATGGAACACATTGATAAGACACTGTAAAATGTTTGAGTAAGTACTAAACTAAACATACACAAGGGTCTTGTTGTATGCTCTGGGTGCCTATTATTCACTACAAATATTACGGTAAATTTGTGTTAATGGCTGCAGTTTAACAGCGGTCAGAATATACTGTCCACTGCTGTACAAGACCAACTCATGGCATGTGACAAAGGTCTTACCAATGTGTGAGTCAGGGTAAACGGACAGTTCAAAGGGTGGTCACTGCATTAGATACTGACCCTACCCTCACTCAGTGTACTCGTGCTGCACGTCACGCTGCTGACAACTGAAATGTTTCCTAGACCAGTACTTTATAGATTTCACATGTTTTACCTGACAAGTTCAGGGGCAGGGTAACAAGGGGGCTCCATTTACACTTTCTACATTCCAGTTATTTTTAACAATCAAACTGGGACAACACAATGACAGCCAACCATTGTAAAATTATACATTAAGATCAAAGTTTCTGTTTTGGTGAAATCAAATTTAGAACTATTTAAGATGGTTCTTTAAGAATACCCGTGTTAAGGATTTTTCCATAGTAATTACCTTTTAACACTACAGTCTTGTTTGTGTTATTTTGGTGTGTTTACACACAGACAACAGCTGTGTGAGTTTGCAGCTGGGGTGGGATAGTGTATCTCCCCTCCTTCCCCCTCCCGCCTCCTGCCTCCCGGCCCCTCTCCCCTCCAAAATACACCAGGCAGATGGGGCCTGAGGCTTTTGGAGTTGGCCAGTTTTTTCTGGGTTGTCATTTTACCACAGTGGCTCCTGGTAATTAGACTCTACGCTACTAGTGGAGAAAGATAGGTAGTAATGGGGTGATAGTGTTTTTGAGTTTTACCCCTGCTGTGTTACAGCAGAGTTTTGTATTTTGTATGTACAGTGTACATGTATATGCCTATCACAGTCCAGATGTTCAGGCGGGCGTGACGCCATACATGTACACAAACACAAACCTCTCAACAGCCGGTCATAGAAAATAGCGGAAAGTTGGTTATTAAATGCAAATGAATTTTTTTTAAATAATTAATGTAGAAACACCACTGGTCTGATCTCTAAATCTGGTCATTCAACGTCAATGCTTTTATGCATTAGGTTATCATCAAACATGTATGAATGTTTAGTCTCAAGGTAAGCCTGAGAACTGATGCTTATCTATACATACACAGGGTCTCCACTGGGACTATTATCAGCCACAAAGCCAGCTGTGATCCGTGGGTGTTGAACCAGACATCACAGTCATAATGTCAAACACTTTACAAATCACACAAATTACTGCTCACCCGAACTCGACGCTAAACTCGGGTCCATAGTAGATGTCAATATCCGGCGAGTCACTATCTTCTGTGTCATCGTCGAGACCGAAGTGCATGACAGTGGCGCGGTGTCCGTCACCACAACTTCCACCAAAGTTACCTCCACTGGCCGAAGACATCGGGACGGCTACTTCCAAACATGTACACTATGGCACAAGAAAGTGTGACCGATGCAAACTTTCAGTCATGACAACGTTGTGTATCCACAAATGACAAGCGTGTGACAGCGTGACAACACAGACGGGGACATTGTCAAGGCAGGTGTCACCTCTTCAGTCCTACCACTGTACTAGGACACATGCCAATGCTGCAAATGTGACATGTGTGCTAGGTAGGTGAAATATGACTGTCACTTCACCTGCCTGCCGAGTGTCCGCCAGTATTCCACCGGTATCCAGTGCCAAAGTCTGTGTCACCTGTGGTCAAACATGACCAGCTCACCTTGGCCACTCAATCTTTGATATACTGTCACTTCTCAATTGGGTCACTGGTATTTTGACAGGTGATTCAATCTTCTCATGATGCTACCTGGTCAGACACTGCTGGTCAACACAAACCCACCTGTAGTCACCTACAGGACAGGACAGTAGTGGACACGACACACTTGGTCAACTTTCCTCATCTATCAACACCACTCAACTGCACACAGAACACTTTTTGACTACCCAACACCCCTTTGCTGGAGTCACTGGACCGGTCCAACACACACCTATCAGTGGAGAGATCTGACAGCCTGGGGGGACACAGGCTGGTGTCTGATTGAGTGCCTTTGCTCAACTACAAAAGATCCGCCAATGGTTGGAATCGCCCCTTGGTCGGTCGCTGTTTCAAATTCAGATCTGTCGACTTTGTTCGTGGGTATCAGAATGCAATCTGGCACAAATAATGTGTTATATAGAGAACTCACATGGTGCTTTGTTCTGAAAAACGGTGGTGTTATAATTGACAGAGTGGAACAGCCGCAGTGATCTGTCTTGTTTATGTCAAGTTCATATTCGGGGCAGCTGTTGACGTTAAGTTAAGTAAAGAAGGTTTCCTATATTCAGACACTCAGGAAACTGCTAAAATTACACATTAACCATTCTAGAAATGTCTCCAGAAACCACAGCACTTGAGCCCATTAAGCTGTTAATAGCTACTTGACGTTTGGTAAAAGAAAAGCAAATACAATCATATCGCATTCAACCGGTTGTTTTGCAATCTGCAAGTTTTCTGTGCAAACTATCTCGACACCATGTATAAAAAGGTGTCTCTAATCAACACATTTCATTTATCTGATAAAAAACATTGGGAACTAAAGAGTGCGGATAAACTAGTGTTCAGATATAGAAGACATGATTGCACCAGGTCTGAATATCTGCATTCAAATGTTTTATTGCTAGAGACGATCAAATAAGACAAATTATATAGCGGCCAGATTATTTATGGGGCATAGGTATAACTGCAATAAATGTGAATTCATTCTAAGTATTTATTGGTAAATAAACTGAAGTACGCCCTCTTGATAAGTATATGTATAGGTTAAATTTATGTCTGTCATAGTGCCCTTGATATCTGCTATCACATGACGAGAACATTGTCTGTTATTTCCGTACTCTGGACCAAGATTACATTAATGACGTCTCAATGGTGCATTAAACATTTGTCATTCCAAAAAGGCACCAAATGTCAGTGTGTGCGCAAAGTGAATTAAAGTGAAACAAAAAGCAATTTATTAGCATTAAACATGTCCGTGCACCTAAACATGTCCTTGCACCTAAACATGTCCTTCACAAACACTTGACACCTACTTTAAAAACAATTAAATCAGTCATTTTTCTGTTATTTTCTTACTAAAGTTAACACATGCTGAATATTAAAACACTGGACATTTCTGTGATTTTCACATTTCTGCACACAGGAAAGTGATCACACTCAGGAACGAGATCAAACTAACATCATCAAAATCAGACAAATGATACTTGATACTGTAAAAGTATTGCCAGATAAATGATAATTTTATCTTTTTATATAAGTACACAATGACAGGTTGGGTAAGTGTTCAGAATCAGCTGAGTGCATCACAAAGAACCAACCACTACCTGCTATCAGTCAACATCTTGGGGGAAATATCCTGTTTAGCCAAAGATGTTGCAGTGATAATTCACTATGATAATTAATGTAGAGCTTCACTCGTGGTGCTGCTTTCTTATCTGGGTCGGTTTTAATACAATTTGTGCATGATTATATTATGCAGTGCAATATCACAGTGACAGTGTTAAAAGGGACGAAACATGACCAATATGCGAGGCGGGGGAACAAATCACTTGGACACACATTTACACCCACTTCCAAGGCATATTTATAGTTTTTGTAGACTGCTTTGTGCCTTAATTGTTTTACCTGTACACCACTGGTCCAGTGGTATTTCTACCTGTCCACATGATGGTCTCTGCATACAGCTATGATGGAAAGGCCTATGAGGTAGTTAGCTACACCCAATCTGTCATGCAGATGATTCCACCAATGAATAAACACCATAATCCTAGCAACAAAGATTGTGTACTTATGTTTTTTAGTGGTATGTAAGGGGGGAAGAACACAGAGGGTGTTTATAAATATACCTGAAAGGTTAGTATTTTGGGATACGACTAGTTGTGACATACACAAGTTATGATGGACATGCTGTTGACCTGTTCCCTTTTTATACACCCTAGCTGGGGGCAAGTTGTCAATTGTAGTACTCAATCACACTTGCCTCTGGGTATGCATAACATCACACATTTATAGCATACATTCTTTGCACCTTAATCAATGTGGCAAAACCTACTTGCACAGACTTCATCCAAGACAAACCACCAAACATAACTACACAATTACAGATTTTCATAAAAGTAAAACAAAAACGTGTGTCAATTTATTATTATTTAAAAAACACCCTTGATCCAAACATGTACACTAATCACTGTCTTGTTTACCAACTTGATTTTGTTGTCAGAAAATAAATAAGTAGTTACATATGACTTATATATATATATATATATATATATATATATATATATATATATATATATATATATATATATATATATATGAAGTAGATTAAGGAAGCTAAAGAGGTATAAACATTTGTCAACAACAAATTGGCCAGATGCCCTGGCAGTGACTGGTGGTGGTCAGTCCCAGCATCTGGTTGACAAGGCCAGTGTGCCAGGCAGGAGACAGGCACCTGGCAGCCTTGGGGGGAGGTTTGCCTTTGCCAGGTAATGAGGTGTGCTAATGTCTCAGCCTCAGGGACCGCCACAGGTGACAGGTCGGTAGTTGACTCACTGTTCCTGCCACTCAAAGGGTGAGGACAGTGTCCAGCAGACAGACATTTGCCCAGTGGTCAAATGAAAATGCGGACAGTTGCCCATTGGCAAAAAATTCCATAAAAGTAAGAAAACCACAAAATGTAATGACTAAATCTGGGTTAGGGTTTTGAATAGAATTAGGGATGGATTTGGAGATAGAATTACATTTATAGAATTACTTTTGTCAATGAGCAAGTGTCCACTTTTTCATTAGAATACTGGACAAATGTCCACTGGGCAAAAGGCCACTGGGCAACAACTGCCCACTGGGCAAATGTCCACTGGGCAACAACTGCCCACTGGGCAACAACTGCCCACTGGGCAAATGTCCACTGGGCAACAACTGTCCACTGGGCAAATGCCTACCAGGCATCTATCCTACCTTTACCATTCACTGGTACTGGGAGAACCAAAAGGGAGATATCATTAAATTATTCCATGTATTACCTGTGTTTTTAAATATCACACAATAGTAATTTTATCAAGACCCCCAAACATATATTAGCAGCTAGACAGTGTGACAGAGAGGCAGGCACCTGTGCACAGTGCACACACACATGCACACAGAAATCACAGCAAACACATACAACTACATCCACACACACACATTAACCAGTTAATTGATGCATGCCTCGCTGAGTCAGAAAAGGCTATTTGGCAACAGGAAGTGGAACAATTCAAGCGCCATAATATGCCACGAACATCAGAATCAGACTGCAGATAAGCATCAAGCCTTCCGCTCGGCCTATCTTTAGAGACGCCTTTGTATCACTTATTGTTGAGTTATTTCACAGTATGGACCGACGTCCGAGCACAGCATCGCATCAACATTAGTGTGCTCCATTTGAACTGTGTCAGTGGTATCACACGCATTTGCCAGACGTGTTTAGGCCATTAAGTGTCAAGGAATGTAACACTTGACACAAGTGTAACACACCGTGTTTGTTTATCAGGCAGAAGGAAATGCGTCAAAGTACATTAAATTAACAACGATGCATTTCACATGTTAATATTTACTGCTGCAATATTCACTCAGAAATTGTATACCTAAAACAGGAGTTTGACTAATCAATAGATCATTGAGTGAAAATATTTCACCTTCAAAAATTAATATTGACACTATTCTTTCACTGCAGCAAACTATAGTTTCTTTATGGAACAGTGGAGTTACCTATGTCACAAAACTGGCACACTTTGATAACAAAGTTAAAAATAAATTACTTAAATTATAAGGTAAAGGTAGTAATTCAGTATGTGAAGATATATATATATACACGGTTTATATAGATATTTGCACCTGATTAATAAATGCTATAAATACTAATAATAAACTGGTGCAATTTCATGTAAAACAGTTACACATGTATCTGGTTAACTAATGTAAAATAGTATATGCTGTTTTAATCAGGGTCACTCTGTGATCAAAAGTGACTAAAACAGAGTAAGTGGGCAGATATTTTAAATCCTCTGACTTGATACTATTGTCCTTATAATTATAATGTCCTAACTTATTTTGTAATTAGCATCCAAACCCAAATATCCTGTAGGGAGATCCAGGGTTATTTGCAGTATCTCCACAAGACAGACAGTGTGTCTACCTCAGCCTGTATCTCACAGAGACATCACGACACACTTGTTTACCTTCATTATTTCACCTTGGATAACAGCAATTAGAAATTATCGTATTTGTTGGAGCAATGCAGATAATGGCACAACACAAAGACCACAGAAGACAGAGGCACACCTGATGTTATCACAACTATTATCTACATTTACCATTATCTACAGACAAGTGAACCACAGCTATTCAAGGAATGCCTGTAGTGCCGTGATCTGACACCAGGGTGTGGGGACAGATGTATATTTAAATATGCTGACATTGCATATAACATGAACATTTTGAGGATCTTAGTGAAGTTCACATAGTCTATAAACATTGCTGTCTGAATATCATTCAACAAACATTTAATCTATATTTACAAATTTAGTATAAAAGTAAAACATCTGAAATTAACTCAATCTGACAAGATTCTTTGTAAGCTTGTATACACTCAATGTGTACTATATCAAAACATGATCATTTCTCTAAGTACTTTCTCTGATGCTTGTCAAGCAAATGTACCCCAACTTGAGTGTTATCTGTGCAATAAGCTGATAAATAACTGTGGTTATGTGAGTCACTGAGCTTGCTGCCATGTGGGTGATTAATTATGCATAAATTATGTCCATCGAACCATGCCTTATATGGATAGTACAGGTGGAGTACAAACTAGAAACTGTGCATATGCAGAATTTTTTTTCTATATATTTTTATCTGGGTAATAAGCGATTAGTAAAACATATTTGTAATGAAATATAGGCACAGAGTTAAGTGAAATAATTATTTTAACAAAATTAATTAAACATTGTGGACATTACAACAGTTTAAAATTCTCAAAGATTCCCTTTAAATACAAATTCATGACGATAACAGACTATTTTCATTATGATGCGGGTCAAAACATTGCAGCTATATGTGATTGTTGAAAAAGGTCTTTACATATGATTTGCATATTTAAATTCAAATATGTTGACATATTTGTTAACATGTCAACTTCCCTCAACCATAACTTATTCCTACAAAATGTTGTTATGATTAGTGTATTCTTGTAATTAGAAGTGTACTCTCCATTCACGTGTTTACTGTCTCTAGTCAAAGAAATATAGTAGCAACACTTTAAGGCAAATGTAATCTACTGCTCATATAATAATATTTGTTTATCTTACTGTACCTACACACAAAAGAAAGATTATCTTCGTTGTCATCAACAGAGGGATTGTATCTGTACAAAGATTATATCTACCTTTGAACATGGAATGCCTTATCAAACAATGAAAGTAAACAGTGTCTATACTGATAACGAGTTGACTGGTGATTCCCTGGCGTGAATGATGTACATGTCATATAGTACGCATACACAGCAATAATGTTTAACTTGCATAAAGTAGTACTTCAAATACATGTCAGCTTAAAAATTGATCCTGTCTTGAAAGTATGGCTAAGAACCTGTTTTTGCCATGAAAAATATCAACTGGTTTCTTCAGCAATATAATATCTAAGGTACCTGGATGGAAGAAACAGAAATGGAAGGGATATACCTGTATTTGGAGAAATACAAGGGATATACCTGTATTTGGAGAAATACAAGGGATATACCTGTATTTGGAGAAATACAAGGGATATACCTGTATTTGGAGAAATACAAGGGATATACCTGTATTGGGAGAAATACAAGGGATATACCTGTATTTGGAGAAATACAAGGGATATACTTGTATTGGGAGAAATACAAGGGATATACCTGTATTTGGAGAAATACAAGGGATATACCTGTATTTGGAGAAATACAAGGGATATACCTGTATTTGGAGAAATACAAGGGATATACCTGTATTTGGAGAAATACAAGGGATATACCTGTATTTGGAGAAATAAAGGGATATACCTGTATTAGTAGAACTATATGGGAAATATCTACTTTGGGAGAAATACAAGGAAGATATCTGTATTGGGAGAAATACAGTTGTACAAGGGAGATATCTGTATTGGGAGAAATACAAGGGAAATACCTGTATTGGGAGAAATACAAGGTGGATATCAATATTGGGAGAAATACGAGGGATATATTTATATTGGGAGAAATATAAGGGATATCTGTATTGGGAGAAATACAAGAGATGTATCTATATTGGGAGAAATACAAGGGAGATAGCTGTATTGGGGAAAATACAAGGGAGATACCTGTACTGGCAGAACTACAGAATGTGGGCTAGGCCTACAGTGTCTGCCTGTGTGGTGAATGACGCAGAATTAAATATGTAGTTCATAACTATGTGGCAGGTGGCAGCACTGACAATTAAACATTATTTTGTTTCTTTGCAATGCTATTTATTATCAGCCTACAAACTCAAATAAATGGCAAACACATTGCCAGGTGTGAACAAGTGTACAAAATACAAACTAAATCACCATATTTAGCCACCACCAAAATGAAACGGGTAAACGAGCCACTTACTTCTTCATCTTCTTGGCATTGTACTTGAGTTGGAATGCGGTTGTAAACAGGGGTTCAGGGTCCTTCTCTATCTTCACCATGACGTCCTTCTGCATGTACTGGAAACACACACGTCACCAGTCATCATCATAACATCAAATAATAAAGTAATGAAACATAAAAAGTCGCGTGAGTTCTTACGTAGTATCATCCTCACACATCAGGGGTCACTGCGGCTGATTATGTCACTCAGTACCTTCTCTATCCCTGGCACATACCTCTGAAAAACTCCTCTTTTAACATCAGCCAATGAAATCACTCATGAGGAGTGTAGTCGGCTTCTGATCATGTGATGTAATTTTCAGCCATACACTGCTCGTGTTACATGCTATGTTTAGGACGTGAGAGGGTCGTCATATTTTGGGATTCCCACCAGTCGCAAAAGGATTCAAACTCAAAACTGATTTTCATAAGAGTAAAATGAATGAACGTAAAGGTACCTATCCCAACATTTAAACCATACAAACAAGCCAGTCGAGATGTGTCACCTTGACCCTAAATAAATTATAAACCCATTTTCAAAGCATACTTGACATTATACACAACTTTTAAGACTTTATTTTGCTCCTTTTTTACCAGTGCAGTGATATTTCTACCCATCCAGAACAGGTTTTACACATCCAAATGATGGGTGGACGGGTCTCCACATAAAGATACGCCCTGAAAGTGAAGAAACCCTGACTCACCGTGATCATTCCTTCCATGTCAAGGCTCAGCAGGTCAGGCTCAGCCAACTTGAGAATGGCAAGGCCAATACGGAAGATCATCTCTATGCCCTGGTAGAAATAACAATCTATTAACTGAACAATCGGTGACATTTGAACCTCACTCTTTAATGGAGCCACTTCACAATTAAGGACAGTCTAAAACTGTCCCAAATAATTGATCAATAAGGTCACTTTGTTAATAAGGTCACATTGACAATAAGGTAGGACACTTTTACGCAGTCTCTTCATGGTGAGATGCCACTTTATGTGCCAAAGTTGTACTTTAAAATACAAATAGCAGTTTATTTGAGCAACCTGAGGCAATGGAGAATAAAAAAAATTATCTATAACAATTGCAATTGCTATGTTCAGTTAAATGTTCAATGTCATGGGATTGAGAACATGCCGGAATTAACAGACAACACAATCACTGCACTATAATAATTATCATTCTTACAGTGGGTCATTCAACACAATCCGCTAGGTGTCACCACTAGTGACAAATGTTCATAATAATATTATTGACAGTTGTATAGCTGCAATGTTAGTTATTAATATAAACCTGTGGTTAAACTCGTTACGGTGCCAGCTTGTGTTATTAGTGATGTTGGCATAATTGCTCAGGATGTCACATGACGTGTCACATGACTAACCTCAGAGAGGAAGATGTCGAAGATGTGGCAGGCGATGGGGAGAGGGAGGGTGGTGGTGAAGAGAGTGAGGAACCAGGACGACGCAAACATCGACACACAGAAGTCCTGCGCCTGGAAGTGGTGGAACAGGTCAGGCAGCTGCTCCTGCAACAAGGAAAAGAAGAGAACATTGTCTTGGTCAACAAGTGTCAAAAGAAAAAACAGACATTTCTTGGTTTAGTCAAAAAAAAACAAAAAAAATTTTTTCCATACATTCATACTGGCTGGTTAGAACAATACAAGTTTTTGTACTACAGAAAACTTTCCATAGGATTGTAGTATCAAATGGACATCTTAATGCAATTATATTAAATTAGTATATATATATACAATATATATATATATATATATATATATATATATATATATATATATATATATATATATATATATATATGTTATTTTATTATATAACTATATATATAATATATATATATGTACTATATATATCTTATTATATATATATATATATATATATATATATATATATATATATATTAATGCAACATTCTAAATCACAAAATATTGTATTTTCTTTGTCATGGATACATCCTTGTTTGAGTCAACTTTTAAATTTTGTCTTTTCACACGACTATAAATAAAAAAAACTCACTTTGACATATCGACCACAATCTAGTGAGGAAAGGGTGAACACTCAGTGATATTTTAAGGAACAGCTGTTTTGTAATACTAATAAAAACTGATTTTAAAGCCTCTGTTTAGCCATCACTTTCTTGCAGCAACATGAATCAAACTGTCACATTCTCAACATTCCAGCCACCTCACTATCTCCCCCTCCAGGAGGGTGCTACCCCGTGTAGACCAGTGACACACCTACCTGTATCATACACTCCAGTTGGAACATACACAACCCCAGTTCAGCCATGGATGGCTTGAAGAGCTCCCTCAGTCGGTACTCCAGCATAATCTTCACAAGCACGGCAAACGCCTCTTCCTCTGGCATCTGTCAGCCACACAGTGAGTGAGTAAGTAATTTTTATAGCTTAGATGCAAAACAAACAAAATCATTATGCGTAATCATAAAAGGCATCATAGGAGCATGTTTTGAATGTTGTATGAAAGGTGGCAGAAGATTTAAATGTAATATGAAGTTGATACCAGATTGTTGGTGCAGCTTCAGTGAAAGCACATTTGCTAATAAAGATAAAAGAAGTTTAGTAAAAACTTACTTGCATAAGCAGAAGCCCGGTGATGAACCCACAGCCTTGACAGTAGCCGACCTCACGATCATGAAGTGAATATGCCTGGTGGAAGAGAATCCACATAATCAATATATACAATGTAACACAATACAATAAAATTATACTGTACCGGAAAGGAAATTCATTTGCAGTGTTCATAAAAAACACATAAATAAAATAGTTTAAAAAATAAATACATTACTCAAACGGTATCTAAACCTTAATCATGATAAAATAAAAAGCCTAATCTGTATTATGATAATTGTTATTTGGGTCATCGCACCACAAATAATAAATGCAGCATACACACATAATGAATGTCATGTGTCTCTCATGGAAACGTCAATAGTGTTTGTTGTTGAGAAGCTGTACAGACAAGGGAATGGATGACAAACGCTTCCTATTTGTTTTGGATGTGATAGTTCGAAATCTCCTGGATGAGGGCAAAATTATGTATTCGACTTATAAAATATGAGCACTGTCATTTATAATATGAGTGACTTTTAGCAGTACCTGCTTTTCATACAGATAATCAGCAGATTGTTTTATTCGGGCACTTTACTACCGATGTTTACAATGTGTGCAAATTATTCTTGTCTGTAACGTCTCTCAAAAGGGAACTCTTCACACAGCTTCATCTAGAGTCCCACCCACACACCACTTGGATGTTTTTATTCCCCCTAGCCCAGACACCATATAGACGGGATTTATGGCTTTTAGTGTCTCTTCCGAAAGACACGGGTGATGTGAGGTGAATAGCAGCAGGCGGAACTGAACCGCCATTCCCTCAACTGACTCCCCGACCACCACTAACCACTCTCATGTATGTTTAACTTTTATTACTTTATTAACTCACTTAACGTGTGCACTGTTTATTTACCCATATTTACCTAACATTTCATCTCTTTTATTTCCAACGCTCAGCAAACAGAAAACAAACAAAAATTTTGAACTAGACAGTAAACCCACGATCTGCCTAACACTGGGATAAAAACAACGGAGATGACTCAGAATGTCAGTGTACCTTCATGACGTTGAACAAACTCTCCTGGCCGAGTCCGTCCTTCTCCCGGAAGAAGTCGTGCTCGGGGTAGGTGCGTGTGATGTCGCGGCGGATGACTTTCTCACAGGCAGAGTTCTGCTTCAGGTACTCCGCGTACTTGTGCTTGGCCGGCGACTCATGTGCATCGCACAGCAGCTGCCAGACCATGCCGCGGAAGTGGTGAGGTACTCCCTTCCTCACGAGGTCCTGTCAACATCGATTTATGCATTTACTGGCCGAGTAACCCAACGATGCCTGGGGGAAAAGGCAGTCAAGGCACTGAAACTTCTGAACGCTGCAATCTTCCAGGTCCTGCTGTGGGTATAAGTAGTAAGTAGTACACCAGCACAGTTTAAGGAGCATTTCAATTATGTCGTTTCTGGCACTGTCGTGCACTAAAATGCTTGAAAATAGTGTCACATTGTTCCAGTGTTGTCTCAGAATTACATCATGCGGTCACATCATGATGCAACAAACCTTTAACATGTGGGAGAATCCACACGCAGGTTATTTAGTCAATATGGAATACTGAACCCGAATTTTGAAAAGTCTAAATCTACGAACCATCTGCATGGGCCCACTAGATCACATGCAAAATGCCAGCCCTATACTTCTAAAGTTGGTGGAGATGTGGGTTTAGAGACAGACAGAGAAACATTGTTTTATGGATATAACATTATGTTATCCAGTAGAAACTCTCCAGTATATCAAACCTCTGTTGTGGGTCAATGGCCTGAATAGCAAGGTGACTGTATTGGCGATACTCATTTCATAGACTTTAACATTACAGATATAATTTGGGATTATCCTTGGCTGACCTTAATTGGTAGGTGGCTGTAATACCCAGGTGAACATAAAGCAAGGTTTATACTATATTTTACCATATTGGTTTAATTATTTATTCTTCTGACATACATTTTAACACCAATTATTTCATGCATAAGTAATAGTTCAGCAATATCCCAGCAGGGACCACACAGTCTATAGGTACATTAGCCACAACAGACTACTTTTCCTGCAACACGTCCTGTGCAACAAATGTTGTAGGCGGCGCTGTAAAACAGTAGTGAAACACACGGAGTGGGACGCAAACTAAGCTGACAAACCTTGATTTGACTCGACTTCTTCTTCGACACATTCTCCCAGTCCGTCACTATCTTCCCCCACACGGTCCACAGGTCATCCATGTTGGCTGCAATGTCAAGTCACATGATCATGTCACATGACTACATTTCCCCAGTCTAAACTCACGGGGACAGACCGATTTTTTTTTTCAGTGTCAAATAAAACACCATTTTTTTACGATAATGCAAAATAGATTATTCCTCTATTTTCAGCCAAGGTGTTTCACCTTGGCTGAAAACTTACACACCCAGCACTACATGTGTGTGACACACCAAACACTACACATTTGTGACAAAGTCCACAGTTTGGACTTACACAAAACACTACTTTCTTAAGAATACTTGCATGATCACCTCAACCTAGGTTTTGCCATTAAGCATGGATATGTCGATTCTCTCCTTCTTTCACTATCAAAGCTAAAGTTAATCTTGCTGCAGACAAAAACAGCTAGTGTAACAAGATCTATGCCACGCTACATGACATAAATATGACATTTTATGACAGTGTTTACCTGGATCAGGGATGGGCGGGACACTACAGTATTAAATGACACAACCAAGAACAAAGCCACTGTGATAATTCTATCACCTGCCCAAGATACAATAACAAAGATGTGTGATTTAGGGCCGGCAATCACACCAACTAAACTAACACTGTTATGATATATTTCTTTGTTGCCACAGTCTCGTTTTTGTTCTACAGGTTTAGGAAAACAAATTGAAAAAATTGCATTAATCCTTCATGGATACCTGCACCAGATCATCAGTGTTGGTGCAAAGTGTGTCACACTAACCTGTTAAACTGAAGAGGTCATTCAAGGGCCCAAGTTGACCCACTCTCCTCAGACACTTCCCACTATTTGCCCAGAATCAAGAGGATACACAAACATTGTCCTGACACTAGTCAAACTGTAGCTAGGTTCACTGCACAATGATTTATGATTTTTGTGGGTACACTCCAATCAACCGTTTCTCCGGGATTAACCTAGAAGTGGGTTTATCATGAATGGGTTTATATACAGAGCCCACCAGCCAGGAGGGGCCAATACAGCTGGCATATAGATACATACATAGTACATACTACATAACCCCCCGTGCAATCACTTTCTGAATTACTCTCCTTTGCCCAAACAATATGTAATATGCATTTTGATGTCTCACTCAAATTATACTTTCCAAATATATATTTATTTATACACCTGTCTGGAAGTTATATACCCAATTTTTTATTAAACAATATCTTCACCCTCCTAACACAAGTGGGTGTATATTATTTATCTCCCTCAGTAAAGTTGTACATTTGGCAATTCCTGCACAAACACTTTCCGATTATATCTACCACTGTCTACAATGAAACAGTAATTTCTATACTGGTAAACTGAGGCAAAGTTGTGTGACCAAAACTACAAAAGATAGCCAGTGAATTTTACCCATTCAGCTGTGATTTCCGTGTTACAGAATCACCGTGCTATGGCGCTATGCAAACATAAATGTCCATAGGTTTTCAAACCATCGAGACAACTGTTGTAAAATATGAAATAAGAGCTTTTACACTCAGTGTCAATTCTCACAACCAGAGAACATAAACATGGAAGAAAGCAGTAAACTGTATGACTCAAAATATTATGATAAGCAATAAAACTGACCATCATTTCTGGAGAAAGATTTACACCGTGCATATAGCTATCCGACACAGTGAATATGTATTGCAAAGCACATAAACCAGGCATATCCTGGGGGAAGAATTATGTATTCATTTATTCCGTAGCCTTGTGGGTACCCTGTAACACAAGCTGTCTTATTGTGGGACACCCTGTGGCTATATGGACAGTTACATATTCAAAAAAAATAACAAAAACTATATAGCTGCAGAGTCCAATTATCCAAACATCTACACTACGTGTTGATTTAAAAAGCCCAGAAAGTCACTGTATTTCAAAATTATACAAGTTATTGTACGTAAGCGTAGTAATAAAGATTGTGTCACTGTTTGACATTTTTAAAGTGATCCTTTGTGGGTGGATCAAAGTTCTGCACAGAATCAAACCAGCTATATATCAATATCACTTCCGCCAAAGAGAAAGTTAAAGGATACTGTAAATTTTACTGGGAAAGTTTATTGCCGACATTTAATTGTCATTTAATTGTAAGTATTCATTCATTATTTCATAAAAGTGTTAACCTTCTCTGAGGCGGGAAAACCTTGAGGTATAACTGTCATAATTAATGGTGCAAAACAGGGGGGGTTGTTGCAAACTTATTTATGAATATGAATGCATACATTTAAGGTAAAATCAAGCGTGTAAAGAGGTATAAATTCCACACCTTTAAAAGAAAATAAGTAAGAAATATTAATACTGGTAGCTACAATAAAATTAAACAAGTCAAAAGATTTAAAATAAATAAGTTATTTTTTAAAATAAATAACTAAATAAATATGTCAAACAAATTTCTTAGAATTCATATATTTATTATATTTAAAATAAAACACATTTAAAATAAAACACACAAAAATATTTTTGTTGCAAGTCGTTACAGACACAGACGCCTCCCTCTGACCACTTATGTGATGTCCTGGTGCGACTGGAAACTAGTTTTATGTCAAATCAATAAGTAATTCCACATGTCTGGCTGACTGTATCTCATAACATCGGCCATCACAGCAAGGTCACGTGACCTCTTATCACTAATAACCAGACTCGTCAATCTCCACACTGTTATGGTGACGCAGTATCACAGCTATATGTAGACCCATCCTCCAGTTGTTTGGACAGGTAAAACCCATTTGGGGCGGGTAGGAATATTACTGGATGTGTAAAAAATAAGTAGCAATTTAAAAAAAATCATATATAGTGTCAATTATGGCTTGAAAATGGGTGTCACATGTTTGTTTATAGTTTATGTCTGGTCATAATACACATCTCAACAGGCATGTGAGTTATCAAGAATTTGGGACTAGCAAAAATGTATAATCCTTCACAAAAGCCTTCGCAGTATATAATATCATCCGATGTCATGATGATTTCCAAGTGTTTATTATTATAAACCTTATAATTTTATTATACGCATATTCAACAGGACTTGATATCTGTCATTTGTCTTCAATTCACTGCAGAATTTCATATATCGGATGTTTAAAAAACATGGGTTTTTTGTTAACCGAACCCTATTTTGACTTGTCTGTCATGTTTCAATTAATGCATAAATGCTACTTGTACACAAACATCTACCACTGTCTATAGCCAGGTACTCGTTCATACAGCTGAGTTTAACTGGAGCACTGTGGGGAGAATGAACTTGCCCAGGACTCAACACAGCACTGTGGCATTTGAACTTGGGTTTGTTTGATTGAGAATCTGTTGCTCTGCCACTGTTGTCCCACAAGAACAAAATGTCAGCATATAGGTGAATGAACAGCCTCATTCCGTCGCTGGCAAAGGGAAAGTATTGATTCATGATGTGCCATCTTGACTCTGTGTCACAGAAATAATCTTCCCTGGGACATGGGATCGTTTTTTGCATTCTGAACCATCCTTACATTTTATTCATATTCCATAAAGATGGATTTTATTCGTATTCCATAAAGATGGATTTTCTATCCTTGTTAACTTGTTATCTCAGCAAAGCTCCTAAAGTGAAGGTTATAACAATGGTGACTGACCGCTCCACCTACCTGCTTCGAGGTCAAGACTGGAGCTGGACACAGACGTGTTGGACAGCATGCTGGTGATGGAGCCAGTGCGGGAGTGACCAGCTGACCTAGAGCTGACGCTCCAGCTGGACGCTCCGTTGAGCTTACATGGAGACAGCCGATGACGGGCCTTCTCATCCGCATCCAGCTGTCTGCAACATAAGGTCACATGACAATAGGAATAGGGGGGTCACTTCAACTTCAGTGTTACATGAACAGTGGGGGTCACTTCAACATCAGTGTTACATGAACATTGTGGGGTCACTTCAACTCAGTGTTACATGAACATTGGGGGTCATTTCAACTTCAGTGTTACATGAACATTGGGGGTCACTTCAACTTCAGTGTTACATAAACATTGGGGGTCACTTCGGTCACTTCAACTTCAGTGTTACATGAACATTGGGGGTCACTTCGGTCACTTCAACTTCAGTGTTACATGAACATTGGGGGTCATTTCAACTTCAGTGTTGCATGAACATTGGGAGTCACTTCAACTTCAGTGTTACATGAACATTAGGGGTCACTTCAACTTCAGTGTTACATAAACATTGGGGGTCAATTCGGTCACTTCAACTTCAGTGTTACATGAACATTTTGGGCACTTCAACTACAGTGTTACATGAACATTTGGGGTCACTTCAACTTCAGTGTTACATGAAATTTTGGGCACTTCAACTTCAGTGTTACATGAACATTTGGGGTCACTTCAACTTCAGTGTTACATGAACACTGGGGGTCACTTCAACTTCAGTGTTACGTGAACATTTGGGGTCACTTCAACTTCAGTGTTACATGAACATTAGGGGTAACTTCAACTTCAGTGTTACATGAACATTTAGGGTCACTTCAACTTCAGTGTTACATGAACATTAGGGGGTCACTTCAACTTCAGTGTTACATGAACATTGGGGTCACTTCACCTTCAGTGTTACATGAACATTGTGGGGTCACTTCAACTTCAGTGCTACATAAACATTGGGGGTCACATTGTTGTACAGACTGGTATAGAAGAATAACTGTGACCCTGGTTGTCTTATTGTTTTCAGTACAGCCACTGTTGAATATTTGTGCAGCTGCCTTCGTTGACCTGTTTCATGTTTTAACTGGAATTATTAACATAATACGGTGGAGGCGTTATCAAGATGTGTGAAGGGCATAACTCTGTGTTTTATAAATCAATACAATGCCAGTGTTATGTGGTGCATGCTTGTTAAAGATAGCTATAAAGCAATACTGTACCGGTGTTATTGATATACAGCCAGGGGGGGTCACTCTGCGTGTTTATAAATCTGCAGTAGTTTTGATGTGGTATGTGCCTAGATGTGTGTGTGCATGTGTGTGGTGGTGGTGGTGGTGTGTGTGTGTGTGTGTGTGTGTGTGTGTGTGTGTGTGTGTGTGTGTGTGTGTGTGTGTGTTTGCATATTAATGTGTGTGTTTGTTTGTGTGTGTGTGTGTGTGTGTGTGTGTGTGTGTGTGTGTGTGTGTATGTGTGTGTGTGTGTGTGTGTGTGTGCGCGCATGCACGTGTGCATGTGTGCATGTACTGTGAACATATGCATTTGTATGCATTACATTCTAGCATTCTTGACTTGATCACATTTTACGTTGTTCTCACTATAGATAGTCTACCCCCCCGGTAATTACAAATGTCTATATTTATAACAATGGAGTGTACATGATTAAGTTGGTGAGATGGTCATAACAGTAGTCAACCACACACTACCAAAGAGAACCCCAATAATACTTGTGTTATGATCTGAATACTAGTTAACCCTAAACATTTTAATACTGATCATGATGTCATTGCTGGATATCACCTGTGAAAAACAGACTGATCCCAAGCCTTACTGTGTGATCTCTGGGAACCAAAAGAACTGCATGCACACTGATTAATCATCCGATACACTGACTGATCCCTTTGCTTACAGAATGGCCCTTTGGCACACATACAATGGCAGATCAATTCCCAGTGTGTGCTGACTCGTGACGTTGACAATGCAGCCAATAAATGGCTTAAATAATGTGTGACACCGTAAACCACATGATCTATCGTCTCCACATTCACACGAGTACAGCTGCACCAAATAGCATGAATATAAAATTAGACAAAAAATCAATCAGCTAAAATGCCTTTGCACTAAAATGAGAGCCAGGAGATGGACTGATACATGGTTTGAGCATCACTGCCAGAAGATCAATAGCTCACATTCACTCCGCATCATCATGGCAATGCACTTTGGTGGGAAAACTGTTGACACTGGCAGCTTTGACAATGTAGGCTTTCAAAATGTGCTACTCGGACACTTCAAGAAGTGTCAATGTCTGTCTTATTACACTGTGGCAATGTAAACCATGTCGTAATTGTCACATAACGTGTCCTTGGACAGTAGCAGTTATTCAGGCTCATTACACGATGGTGTCATTGATAGGAACACGTTTGTGACAACTCAGGACACTGAAATGTCACCGTCTAATCATTTATAGGCTCCAAATTACACTTGCATATGTTTGGGTGTGCCAGACTACATCATTCATATCAGGGTCTATCATGACTTATCCGGGTCTGCTAGAATCTATCAGGGTCTTTGCACATTCTTAACATTGTCACGCCATTGAGGACAACAACACAACCCTAATATACAACTACAGACACAGATCTTTTGACTGCATCACTTAGTTAGCCTTAGTCTTTGCCCTAGTCTTTGTCCTAGTGCAGATTTGATCAGTCTCCACCACACAATTGGTACATTCAGCCAGAGGTCTATTGTTTATGAAACAATGGCCGCCTTCCTCACCGGCATGGGCAAAATTTAGAGGGCCGAAAACACTGAACCCTCATCCTGACATAATGACCCAATCTGACCACAAACTGATAATAAGCAAACATGGTCATGGTCAGACATGAAGTGACCATTATAAGACCCCCATCCCTGTCTACGGGCCAATTTCATCAAGAGTTTTATAAATGCACAATTCACAATGTGACATCAAATTTGATAAACAAAAATATGCAACTTGAGTTACATAAATATTTTATGGATGCATTTTTGTCAACATTAATGCTAATTAGAAAATGTACTTAACATCAAAACAGAAGTATAGTTGTCACTACTAATTACGAATCGTTCTAATAACCTCATTATCGAGGCTCCAGGGGCCACTTTCTTGAAGCTGTTAAGAACATACTCATAGCTAAGATGATTGTCTTAGTTAATAATGCATTTTTAATATACAGGCAAACACAAGTTTATGCATAAACATTTTATTCAAATTAATTGTGTAACTTTATGTATGCATTATGAAAATGATTATGTTTGGTATAACAGTATTCCCACTTCTAGATTACTTATGAATGATGGCATGTAAAGTAATAAACATTGTCATGGAGGGATATTTTCGTGGGTTATGCAAATTTAAATATAACTTAATCACATTGACAGTAACATAATCAGGCGATGGCTGCACTGCAGAGGTGACCTTAATACCAGGTTTGACTGAGTACACGTGAAACAGTCTCATACGGTTACATGATTTAAATGGTCTAAAGTAAAGCGACCCCCCTTTAACATAACTGCATTCATACCTCGACACTATTGATGTTATTCCCAGTCAGGTGTGTGAGTCAGGTGTCTTACCTGTTTGCTTCCTCCAGCTTCTTCAGCAGGGCCAACTCCTCCGGGGAACTCAATCCTGTCGTCGGAGGGGTGTCACCCCCGTTGGCCGGAGGTGGGTCACTCCCATTGGTCAGCTGGTTCATGTCGGGGGGCGTCTGTGAGCCCCCACAGGGCGGGTGCGACTGAAGCTTTGGGGGGCTCTCTGGCACTACATGCTCTTCGATTGGTTGGAGTCTGTTGGGGGTCAAAAGAAGAGAATCTATGAATACAGCTGACATGGACAGGGCTAATGGAACATGTGTCACACGCTGGCTGGGAGTGAATAGTTGCACATAACAAAGGATGTGCAGGCGAGGTGTGCTTGTGACTGGCACACAGACACCACAAGATGTGATGCAGGTATGCAACGGTTGAGAACACAACTCCTAAACGTTTGAGTCCCACACACTTGGCAAACACAACACACTTGGCACACACAACACACTTGGCACATACAAATCACCGATATTAAATAATTCACAAATCATTACTCCACCGCACTGTCTTGGATAACGAACTGCTTTAAAAATGCATTTTTTATTTCACTTTTAAATCATTTCAACCATAGCATGTTTGGCAGATTTCTATTTCCATATATTCCCACAATTTAATAATCTCCTTCATATTTTCTTCGTTCGGGAGGGAGGGAGAGATAGAGAGCACACACAACCACACACGCACTCACATGCATACACAGACTCACAGACACACACAAATAGTTATTTTCAGCTCACAAATATCAGCATAATTTCTGGAACACAGCCTCTAGAGTAACCTATTTTCCTGCTATGCTATCGATAAAATAAGTACTCCATTGTGTAACATGACAAAACAAGAAATTTGCAACATGTACAACTTGCGTATTACTGTATAAACTACAAAGTACAATCACCTACATCAGGCTACATGACAACCTGCCATGCAGCTTGGCAATGTACCATTCATTGGTTCTTCTGAGTACATAATACTTACTCGAGGCATACAGAGTTAGATAGACCAGGTACCACTGGATACGTCTACTCGCAAAGACCCCCCACATACGCAAAACATGATAAGAATAATGCACCTATGTCATGTAGGTTATCAAACTGGTAATACTTCTAAATCATTTTACTCCGTGAGCTATGACAAAACATGTCATAATCAATATCATGGCCACTACAGTTAGCATGATCCTATGTTGATATGCATTTTTTTCTTATAAGTATAAGGTATAAGTTCCATAGCTTTAAACACCCATCCACCTTTCATTTGGACAGGTAAAACCCATTGTGAACAGGTAGAAATATCACTGGAAGGGTAATCAGAATAAGGAGAAAATAGGATCTTCACAAATCAGCTATTGCCAGTCCTAAAAACTAATCTCAACTGGCATGTATGTAATAGTATACATTGACGTGTCCACACAAAAACTGACTGGCAAAATGTGACCCTACATAAACCACAGGGTCTAGATAAAGCTGATTGAATATAACAGTCTGACTAATTTATTAGCAACTAATTGAACTTAATCTTGGCATAAATAATAAATCAATTTTAAAGGGTACTCGTCTGAATGCACAGTTTACAATTGTGTCCAGCACTCGACAGGGTTCTACTAACTGACTGATCTCATAGACTGTGGTTACAATGTTGTCATCTTATAAGGTACTAGTCAGCCTTTTGATACCGTAGCATGTGTATTTGTGTTAAATAGAAATACAAGATTTCTGTTTATTTTATTAATTATGTCCTTATGTGGATCACAGGCATTTGACTTAATGTCTTAGAGGGATTTGGCTAATATTTGGCCTGTTCTGCCTTAATAAACACTGCCCAAAGGTAGGTTTATTTTAACCAGACACACCTTAGACTGAGTCCATGATTTTGTAAGCAAACTTCATAACCACAAATGTTTGCCAAATGTGGGTTTGTTTAACAGCAAGTTGGGATTTAATCTTAATAATACATGTTTAACCATAACAATAATAAGCCGACAGAGAGGACAGAACAGAGCTGATGTTGTTGTCACCTCAGTTCTTTGATCACCTCGACTTGTCACCCTAATCTATGGACAACTAATGACAGGTACATTTTCACCTGTACCCCACCAGCTGGACCTAAACCAACCCTTCAGGGCCTGATGTGATTGATGGGCCCCTTGCCCTCCAGATAGGCCACAGCTGGGACAGACTGTATTCAAACAACTACTGGTAACAGGTTTAATCAGTAGTTTATGGGCCAATAAACTGTCAACTGCTAAATTCAGCGTTTCGTTGAACATCACATAGTGGTTTACAAACTGACAACCAGAATATAATGGTGTAATTATATTAGTGGTATTTGTACAGATACTTTGGGCTTTAATATCTAAGATTATCACTTCACTCAAGTTTATGTTAGGTGAAGTAGAACGTGACTGGATTATTGCATATTAAATCTGAACTGAATACATTGACGTCCACGCCATCTTAGACTGGAAATAGCTGTTGACTTGTGCGTGTATACATGTGTATGTGGGTGTGGGCAGATAGATGTGTCCATGTGTGTGTGTGTGTGTGTGTGTGTGTGTGTGTGTGTGTGTGTGTGCGTGCGTGCGTGCGTGTGTGTGGTTTTTTGTAGGTGTTTATGTACATTTTGTATGTTGTATGTGTTTGTTTGAGTGTATGTGTGCTGTATGTGTTATGTATATTCTGTATAATGTGTGTGTGTGTGTGTGTGCGTGCGTGCGCGTGCGTGCGTGTGCGTGCGTGTGCAGGTATTTCTTACTCAAAAATAAAGTTCTAAGTTTTACAATTATTTCTAGTTTATCACAAATATTACTAGGTCTTAAAAACCAACAAATTGGCTTCCTAATACAGTAGGCCATAACATTCTAAATATGATGTTTCTCATTGCAAAATAAGTTGACTTGAAACATCCGAAGTACTTCACAAGACCTCCAGCAAACTGAATGACACAAAAACTCACTAGTAAACACATCATTCTTATGCGACGCAGGAGACTGTATGACACAATAGCACGGATGACTCACAAGTTCACAAAAGTAGAGGGAAAAGAAAGGCACGAGAAACTGGCTCCTTAGTCAGGGAAGCAAGTAACCGGATCAAAGAGTGACAATGAACTCTCAACTGTTAGGTTTTTCCTGTTTCCAACCATGTAAATACGGTTGACACTGAGCAGAGCTGAACATATATCTGAATAGTCTAGTGTGTTTACACAATACACCCAGGGCTGGCCTGTTGATGTTTTCAGTCAACGGTCCAAAAATTGGTTTTGTGGGGTCTGGCCAGTGTGTTCTTAGAGTCAGTCATGCGTGAAATAAGGATGGTTTCAAAGAGTTTCTGGGAGAGTGATTCCTATCTCACGGTTTATTGGTTTCTTATATTTGTCCAGGATGGATGCTTCTCAGAGAAGTTGAGATGGTCTTTGATTAAACAGGTCTGCCAGGGAAGCAAGGTGTAAAGCGCTTTGAGCAATCCTGAGGACTGGATACTGTGCTATATAAGAATTTATATGTTTAAAGGTTGTTACAGTAATTTTAACATTAACTGGTTGTAAATTATTAATTTCATTTACATACATGAAGTGATGTGGCACCAATTGAATAACATGGCTGGATACCCAATAATTGTTATGGTACAATAATACAAACTATGTCCTCAATAACTATTATCTTGGTGCAAACCAAATACACTACACAGGGCAGATAAGGTCATAGATCATTCAGATGAGATGTTAGTAAATACCCAACACCAGGAACATTCAGTCCATAAACCTCCAGTTATCACACTGGTTATTGTATGTGATATTACCTCAAGACTAGCAATGTAAACATGACAATGTCATATTGTTTGAAGTACATAGAGATTCAAGTTAATAAAATTCACAGCAGGTAGACAAGAGACAATACTATGAAAATTTTATTGATTAACGATGACCCTCACCCTGATTTTATGGGTTTACTATTTTATAGACCCTGAGTAAACATTTAGTACATAAAATGTTCCACTTCCATTCTGCGGTGATGTGCACACTAGCATAATCCATGTCACTGCATCAACGCAAAACACACTCCAACAAAAGACAATGTGAACTATGAATGGTCAAATAGGACTGGGGTGAAGGATTAAGTCATAATTGTTCTCTCTGTTCCTTGAGTGGCACTGACTATGAAACATCAGAAGTACTTCACAAGTCCACTCAACAGTGTCAACTATTGCTGACAAGACCCAACAGAGTCAGTCTGAGAACCGAGTACATCTGGACTGTCCAGTGCAAGTGGACAATAGTGGATTGGATGGATAGAATGCATTGAATGGAATGGATGGATTGGATGGATTGGATGGATTGGATGGATTGGATGGATTGGATGGATTGGATGGATTGGATGGATTGGATGGATTGGATGGATTGGATGGATTGGATGGATTGGATGGATTGGATGGATTGGATGGATTGGATGGATTGGATGGATTGGATGGATTGGATGGATTGGATGGATTGGATGGATTGGATGGATTGGATGGATTGGATGGATTGGATGGATATGGTGGATTGGATGTATGTGGTGGATTGGATGAATGGGATGTATAGAATTAATTGGATAGAGACAGTGGATGGGGGTGAATGGTAATTTGAGAAAAAAATATTTGTTTGCAGAGTAAAACAATTAGGTAAGTCTCAAGGGGTGCAAATTATGTTTTGTGCCCACACTAGACTGAGCAGACCCCCTCTGGATCTGCCCTCTTCTACCATTATCCCACCCTCACAAGATGCACAATCAAATGGTCTGAGAAAATAAACTGTGGATTTTGCTGAAACTATTCATGACAAATGACTCATATGAATTTGAGGAAATCTGGTTTAGTGAATGAGTTGGAGACTGCAGAGAATGAAACTAACCAAACATAAACACACACCCACCGACACAACACTACATGTAAATAGAAATGTCAACAAATCCACAAGCCACGCTGAGAAGCAGATCACGCACGAAAACAACACACAGCTGACAGACATCAGCAAAACGTGTGACGTCTCATTTGCAACGACCAAACCTTGTTGTGGTTGACCAATTTAACATGTGGTCAGTGACATTATCACACTGACCGTGGGGAGGTGGAATATGGCAATATCAACATTGTCACTGACCATACGGTGGACCATTCAGGACACATATCAACCACATCTATATGAACTTTACACTGAGACATGAGAGAGCCCAGTGACTGTATCATATGGAACCAGTTGTCTACACTGGAGAGTTCTGACACCTGACACTGGCTATTTACACGGATCTAACCTGGCCAACTTATGGGTCACAACATACGACAGCAACAGTGAACCAACATCTCCACATAGTTTACCAAAATAAAACTTGGCGATCTACGTACCTTTCAGTGCCCATCTTGCAGGTCCACTGGTTACATTAGTCCACGGTTACACTCAGTGGGGAAAACGGAGCAACTAATCATGAAACTAGATGTCAGACTGTGAACTCAACCAAGCCACGGAAACGTGTCAATGTGTACAACGCGCTGGCTCTCGGTCATTTACATAACAAAGAGTGCAGTCAACCGCGACGGCAAGTGAGCCACTGCACCCACCAGTCACGATGGGTGACATCACTGCTTCCGTCCCTAACTATAACCACTGGCCCTTCAGGGCAAGGGACACGGCTTTCCGCCACCCCCGGCGGCTGCATCCAATCACGTTTAACCCACATGTGACATCATTAGTTTGGGGTTATGGAGGGGGTAGGGTGTATAGTTTATTGGTGACTACAGTGTGTGTGTGTGTGTGTGTGTGTGTGTGTGTGTGTGTGTGTGTGTGTGTGTGTGTGTGTGTGTGTGTGTGTGTGTGTGTGTGTGTGTGTGTGTGTGTGTGTGTGTGTGTGTGTGTGTGTGTGTGTGTGTGTGTGTGTGTGTGTGTGTGTGTGTGTGTGTGTGTGTGTGTGTGTGTGTGTGTGTGTGTGTGTGTGTGTGTGTGTGTGTGTGTGTGTGTGTGTGTGTGTGTGTGTGTGTGTGTGTGTGTGTGTGTGTGTGTGTGTGTGTGTGTGTGTGTGTGTGTGTGTGTGTGTGTGTGTGTGTGTGTGTGTGTGTGTGTGTGTGTGTGTGTGTGTGTGTGTGTGTGTGTGTGTGTGTGTGTGTGTGTGTGTGTGTGTGTGTGTGTGTGTGTGTGTGTGTGTGTGTGTGTGTGTGTGTGTGTGTGTGTGTGTGTGTGTGTGTGTGTGTGTGTGTGTGTGTGTGTGTGTGTGTGTGTGTGTGTGTGTGTGTGTGGTTGGTTGCGTGCATGCGTGCGTGCGTGCGTGCGTGCGTGTATGTATATGCAAACACATGCTTTGTGGTGTTTGTGTGGTGTGTATGAGTGCATACATACATGCATGCGAGCAGGTTAGTAAGCTGATATACATTATGTTTTGTATTTTATCAATGTTTTGGGGATGCATCGCACAGGTATGTTGCATTTAAACACAAAAAGCATCATCTCAATTGTATTAATGTCAACAGGTGAAAACAACCAAGGAAGTACTAGTACATTTAACCACTGTTAGACATCAATATTAATAATCACCACTGATACAAACAACATAAAACATAACCTGGTAAGTGAAATGTGTAGACATCAGAGAACAGGTTATGTTCTCTGCTTGGTTCAAGAACGTGATTAAGACTATATATAACTCCACTGAAGCCCTTGCATAATGTAATATGACTTGCTCTGAAAGGAAGTAATTAGTCTTATTAATTAAATGGTCACAATTCCTTCTCATAACACAATACACTGCATCTCCAAACGTGCACTTGTACTGCAGCTAGCTTAACCAAGTTGATTTATTGTACCTCAGGATAAACACACAACAGATACCATAATGAAAACAGAAACGTGACACTGTAACACTTGCCTCGGAAAACCTTTCTTGAACATGGAAGGGCTCATGGAACGGCAGACACTAGACACCCATGAACCAATTCTAACTCAATCACATCTGAGCATTTCATCGAACAAACGCTGTAAAGATATACTGGAGAGCACGAAGTGACATCGTCAGTGATCAAACACAACCAGATGATTACAGATACGACAGGTATTGACTATGGGGTTGTTTGCCAAGCTATCAGGACAGAGTCATTTCTGGGTTAACCATCGGCCTTGTGTTACAATGCCAGTAACACTCAGGTGAGATATAATGCACAGGTGAGATGTAACACACAGGTGAGATGTAACACACAGGTGAGATGTAACACACAGGTGAGGTGTAACACACAGGTGAGGTGTAACACACACAGGTGAGGTGTAACACATACAGTAGAGGTGTAATGCACAGGTGAGGTGTAACACACAGGTGAGGTGTAACACACAGGTAAGGTATAATGCACAGGTGAGGTGTAGCACACAGATGAGATATAACAGTGACAGTAACACACAGGTGACATGTATCACACATAGGTGAGATGTAACTCACAGGTGAGATGTAAGGCACAGGTGAGATGTAACACACAGGTGAGATGTAAGGCACAGGTGAGATGTAACGCACAGGTGAGATGTAAGGCACAGGTGAGATGTAACAGACAGGTAAGATGTAAGGCACAGGTGACATGTAACTCACAGGTGAGATGTAAGGCACAGGTGAGATGTAACTCACACGTTCAATGTACCTCACAGGTGAGATATAACACACCATGTGAAATGTAACGCACTGGTGAGAGACTGGGATATATTGCCTAATAGAGTCATTCTTTAGAAACATAAACATAAGCTTGTGTTTGTTTTTAGTACTGCTGATACGTCAAACATCAATGAATAATCTCTACAGCGAGGTTACCTGATTGAGATTACAAGTTCCATGAAAAGTTATATTATGTAAACTATATATAATATATATATATATATATATATATATATCATATACACATATAATAATACATATACATGTGTATAATATATAGTTATCTTATTTGATTATGGATCTTTTAATCACCCTGGCACAAGTATCATGTAGAGGCAACCTTATGAAATTGTCCAGGTTTACAGCCGACAGGTGAACTTGAACCAAAGTCCCGTCCTTTGATTGACTGTCCAGCACTCTACCCACTACCCCACTGGTTCCCCCTCGGACAAATAGTTCCACAAATTATTATTTATTTATCTCCCCATGTACTACTACACCGGTTATAATGCGCTAATTAATAGCATAACAGTGAATAATATGAACTTTATGGTTTTATGACACATCTGAATGTCACAATGAGTTTATCCATAAATTGACTGACATTCTGCTTTCATGTAAAAGTTGATGATTACCTGTTAATAATATTTTTGTATGTCATGTAGGTGATAAATATAAGCCAAGCAAGTCAGCAGAAATAACTTGAAATGAATATAGAAGAGGTTTGCCAAAAGGCTCTCATGCGAAATACCAACTTATTAAGTTTACGATTTTCATCTAAGTAATACAGAAATAATAACCCTTCGGTTTAAATAACACAAAATGTCAACCCAGCAGTAAATATGGCATTGTTCACAAATTGAAAAAGAGGCATTTTATCGGCATGATTCACCCTATTTTGAAACGTGCCCACGGGTTATTTTGATATATTGTAGAAGTCTTTTCGAATTCAAAGGACCTGCCAGTGTGGCAAGCACTCATAGTTACAGTTACGGATCCCACTTGGTTCCGGCCGTGTGGCTGCGACACAACCGGTTAAAATGAGTCACAGAATACCCCGTATTTTAAAGTTCCTACAATGACACAACTGCTTGGACATGTGCCCAGTGTCAGCTGAGGCATGACAGAGTTGGGGACACTAAGGAGTGACGTCACATGTCAATGTTACAGTATCAAGACTGCTGTGAACACGTGACAACGTGTCTGACAGAGTGACAGAGTGACAGAGTGACAGAGTGACAGAGTGACAGAGTGACAGTGACAGTGACAGTGACAGTGACAGTGACAGTGACAGTGACAGTGACAGTGACAGTGACAGTGACAGTGACAGTCTGGGATGCCGTTCATTTGTCAAGTCATCTCAACTTTTGAATTTGACAGTTCAGTGTCTACAAAAATCGCATACATAACTTCTGGCTCGGATAATTCTGAGAAAGATCATAACTTAACAGGGCATTATGACTTGTTACGCTATACACATTATGACTTGTTACACTATGCACATTATGCAGCACATATCCATCTCATTAGAGAACATTTACAGATTGTGCTGTATAATACAATCATAATAAAAAATAAAATAAAAGTCCCCCTATCTCTCTGTGGGTGGACAAACAGCTCTACAAAGACAAAATGAAGACCTTAAAACCACATCAGCACAAAAAACCGAGATGACTCAAGTTCACTGCCAACCATCTACATCCACACCTAGACAACCAAGTGGTGGTCTCCTTTGGTTCTGATTTCCATCTGAACAAGACAGAAGTGAGTCAAGTGACACATAAGACGAAGGGAACAAAGACCAAAAGCTAGCCTCCACTCTTCCCACCAGCTAGCCTCCACTCTTCCCACCAGCAAGCCTCCACTCTTCCCACCAGCAAGCCTCCACTCTTCCCACCAGCAAGCCTCCACTCTTCCCACCAGCAAGCCTCCACTCTTCCCACCAGCAAGCCTCCAATCTCCCCACCAGCAAGCCTCCACTCTCCCCACCAGCAAGCCTCCACTCTTCCAACCAGCAAGCCTCCACTCTTCCCACCAGCAAGCCTCCACTCTTCCCACCAGCAAGCCTCCACTCTTCCCACCAGCAAGCCTCCACTCTTTCCCACCAGCAAGCCTCCCTCTTCCCACCAGCAAGCCTCCACTCTTCCCACCAGCAAGCCTCCACTCTTCCCACCAGCAAGCCTCCACTCTCCCCACCAGCAAGCCTCCACTCTCCCCACCAGCAAGCCTCCACTCTCCCACCAGCAAGCCTCCACTCTTCCCACCAGCAAGCCTCCACTCTTCCCACCAGCAAGCCTCCACTCTTCCCACCAGCAAGCCTCCACTCTTCCCACCAGCAAGCCTCCACTCTTCCCACCAGCAAGCCTCCACTCTTCCCACCAGCAAGCCTCCACTCTTCCCACCAGCAAGCCTCCACTCTCCCACCAGCAAGCCTCCACTCTTTCCCACCAGCAAGCCTCCACTCTCCCCACCAGCAAGCCTCCACTCTCCCCACCAGCAAGCCTCCACTCTCCCACCAGCAAGCCTCCACTCTTCCCACCAGCAAGCCTCCACTCTTCCCACCAGCAAGCCTCCACTCTTCCCACCAGCAAGCCTCCACTCTTCCCACCAGCAAGCCTCCACTCTTCCCACCAGCAAGCCTCCACTCTGCCCACCAGCAAGCCTCCACTCTACCCACCAGCAAGCCTCCACTCTCCCACCAGCAAGCCTCCACTCTTCCCACCAGCAAGCCTCCACTCTCCCCACCAGCAAGCCTCCACTCTCCCCACCAGCAAGCCTCCACTCTCCCCACCAGCAAGCCTCCACTCTCCCCACCAGCAAGCCTCCACTCTACACCACCAGCAAGCCTCCACTCTCCCCACCAGCAAGCCTCCACTCTCCCCACCAGCAAGCCTCCACTCTCCCCACCAGCAAGCCTCCACTCTCCTCACCAGCAAGCCTCCACTCTACCCACCAGCAAGCCTCCATTCTTCCCACCAGCTAGCCGTTCCACTCTCCCCACCAGCAAGCCTCTACTCTCCCCACCAGCTAGCCTCCACTCTCCCCACCAGCAAGCCTCCACTCTCCCCACCAGCAAGCCTCCACTCTCCCCACCAGCTAGCCTCTACTCTCCCCACCAGCAAGCCTCCACTCTCCCACCAGCAAGCCTCCACTCTCCCCACCAGCTAGCCTCCTACTCTCCCCACCAGCTAGCCTCCACTCTCCTCACCAGCAAGCCTCCATTCTTCCCACCAGCTAGCCTCCACTCTCCCCACCAGCTAGCCTCCACTCTCCCCACCAGCAAGCCTCCACTCTCCCCACCAGCTAGCCTCCACTCTCCCCACCAGCAAGCCTCCACTCTCCCCACCAGCTAGCCTCCACTCTCCCCACCAGCTAGCCTCCACTCTCCCCACCAGCTAGCCTCTACTCTCCCCACCAGCTAGCCTTCACTCTCCCCACCAGCAAGCCTCCATTCTTCCCACCAGCAAGCCTCCACTCTCCCCACCAGCAAGCCTCCACTCTCCCCACCAGCAAGCCTCCACTCTCCTCACCAGCAAGCCTCCACTCTCCCCACCAGCAAGCCTCCATTCTTCCCACCAGCAAGCCTCCATTCTTCCCACCAGCAAGCCTCCACTCTCCCCACCAGCAAGTCTCTACTCTCCCCACCAGCAAGCCTCCACTCTCCTCACCAGCAAGCCTCCACTCTACCCACCAGCAAGCCTCCACTCTCCCCACCAGCAAGCCTCCACTCTCCTCACCAGCTAGCCTCCACTCTCCCCACCAGCAAGCCTCCACTCTCCCCACCAGCAAGCCTCCACTCTCCTCACCAGCAAGCCTCCACTCTCCCCACCAGCAAGCCTCCACTCTCCCCACCAGCAAGCCTCTACTCTCCCCACCAGCTAGCCTCCACTCTCCTCACCAGCAAGCCTCCACTCTCCCCACCAGCTAGCCTCCACTCTCCCCACCAGCAAGCCTCCACTCTCCTCACCAGCTAGCCTCCACTCTCCCCACCAGCAAGCCTCCACTCTCCCCACCAGCAAGCCTCCACTCTCCCCACCAGCAAGCCTCCACTCTCCCCACCAGCAAGCCTCCACTCTCCCCACCAGCAAGCCTCCACTCTCCTCACCAGCTAGCCTCCACTCTCCCCACCAGCAAGCCTCCACTCTCCCCACCAGCAAGCCTCCACTCTCCCCACCAGCTAGCCTCTACTCTCCCCACCAGCTAGCCTCCACTCTCCCCACCAGCAAGCCTCCACTCTCCCCACCAGCTAGCCTCTACTCTCCCCACCAGCTAGCCTCCACTCTCCCACCAGCAAGCCTCCATTCTTCCCACCAGCAAGCCTCCACTCTCCCCACCAGCTAGCCTCTACTCTCCCCACCAGCTAGCCTCCACTCTCCCCACCAGCTAGCCTTCACTCTCCCCACCAGCTAGCCTTCACTCTCCCCACCAGCAAGCCTTCACTCTCCCCACCAGCTAGCCTCCACTCTCCCCACCAGCTAGCCTCCACTCTCCCCACCAGCTAGCCTCTACTCTCCCCACCAGCTAGCCTCCACTCTCCCCACCAGCAAGCCTCCATTCTTCCCACCAGCTAGCCTCCACTCTCCCCACCAGCAAGCCTCCACTCTCCTCACCAGCAAGCCTCCATTCTTCCCACCAGCAAGCCTCCACTCTCCCCACCAGCAAGCCTCCATTCTTCCCCACCAGCAAGCCTCCACTCTCCCCACCAGCAAGTCTCTACTCTCCCCACCAGCAAGCCTCCACTCTCCTCACCAGCAAGCCTCCACTCTACCCACCAGCAAGCCTCCACTCTCCCCACCAGGAAGCCTCCAATCTCCCCACCAGCAAGCCTCCACTCTCCTCACCAGCTAGCCTCCACTCTCCCCACCAGCAAGCCTCCACTCTCCCCACCAGCAAGCCTCACTCTCCCCACCAGCAAGCCTCCACTCTCCTCACCAGCAAGCCTCCACTCTCCTCACCAGCAAGCCTCCACTCTCCCCACCAGCAAGCCTCCACTCTCCCCACCAGCAAGCCTCCACTCTCCTCACCAGCTAGCCTCCACTCTCCCCACCAGCAAGCCTCCACTCTCCCCACCAGCAAGCCTCTACTCTCCCCACCAGCAAGCCTCCACTCTCCCCACCAGCAAGCCTCCACTCTCCCCACCAGCTAGCCTCCACTCTCCCACCAGCAAGCCTCCACTCTCCCCACCAGCTAGCCTCCACTCTCCCACCAGCAAGCCTCCACTCTCCCCACCAGCAAGCCTCCACTCTCCCCACCAGCAAGCCTCTACTCTCCCCACCAGCAAGCCTCCACTCTCCCCACCAGCAAGCCTCCACTCTCCCCACCAGCAAGCCTCCACTCTCCCACCAGCTAGCCTCCACTCTCCCCACCAGCAAGCCTCCACTCTCCCCACCAGCAAGCCTCCACTCTCCTCACCAGCTAGCCTCCACTCTCCTCACCAGCAAGCCTCCACTCTCCCCACCAGCAAGCCTCCACTCTCCCCACCAGCTAGCCTCCACTCTCCCCACCAGCAAGCCTCCACTCTCCCCACCAGCTAGCCTCCACTCTCCCCACCAGCAAGCCTCCACTCTCCTCACCAGCTAGCCTCCACTCTCCCCACCAGCAAGCCTCCACTCTCCCCACCAGCAAGCCTCTACTCTCCCCACCAGCAAGCCTCCACTCTCCCCACCAGCAAGCCTCCACTCTCCCACCAGCAAGCCTCCACTCTCCCCACCAGCAAGCCTCCACTCTCCTCACCAGCTAGCCTCCACTCTCCCCACCAGCAAGCCTCCACTCTCCCCACCAGCAAGCCTCCACTCTCCTCACCAGCTAGCCTCCACTCTCCCCACCAGCAAGCCTCCACTCTCCCACCAGCAAGCCTCCACTCTCCTCACCAGCTAGCCTCCACTCTCCCCACCAGCAAGCCTCACTCTCCCCACCAGCTAGCCTCCACTCTCCCCACCAGCAAGCCTCCACTCTCCCCACCAGCTAGCCTCCACTCTCCTCACCAGCTAGCCTCCACTCTCCTCACCAGCTAAGCCTCCACTCTCCCCACCAGCAAGCCTCCACTCTCCCCACCAGCAAGCCTCCACTCTCCCCACCAGCAAGCCTCCAATCTCCCCACCAGCAAGCCTCCCTCTCCCCACCAGCAAGCCTCCACTCTCCCCACCAGCAAGCCCCCCCTCTCCCCACCAGCAAGCCTTCACTCTCCTCACCAGCTAGCCTCCACTCTCCCCACCAGCAAGCCTTCACCCTTTTCCCCACCAGCAAGCCTCCACTCTCCCCACCAGCTAGCCTCCACTCTCCCCATCAGCTAGCCTCCACTCTCCCCACCAGCAAGCCTCCACTCTCCCCACCAGCTAGCCTCACTCTCCTCACCAGCAAGCCTCCACTCTCCCCACCAGCAAGCCTCCACTCTCCCCACCAGCTACCCTCCACTCTCCCCACCAGCAAGCCTCCACTCTGCCCACCAGCTAGCCTCCAATCTCCCCACCAGCAAGCCTCCACTCTCCCCACCAGCAAGCCTCCAATCTCCCCACCAGCAAGCCTCCACTCTCCCCACCAGCAAGCCTTCACTCTCCCCACCAGCAAGCCTCCACTCTCCCCACCAGCTAGCCTCCACTCTCCCCACCAGCTAGCCTCCACTCTCCCCACCAGCTAGCCTCCACTCTCCTCACCAGCAAGCCTCCACTCTCCCCACCAGCTAGCCTCCACTCTCCTCACCAGCAAGCCTCTACTCTCCCCACCAGCAAGCCTCCACTCTCCCCACCAGCAAGCCTCCACTCTCCTCTCCAGCAAGCCTCCACTCTCCCCACCAGCAAGCCTCCACTCTCCTCACCAGCTAGCCTCCACTCTCCCCACCAGCAAGCCTTCACTCTCCCCACCAGCAAGCCTCCACTCTCCCCACCAGCTAGCCTCCACTCTCCCCACCAGCTAGCCTCCACTCTCCCCACCAGCTAGCCTCCACTCTCCTCACCAGCAAGCCTCCACTCTCCCCACAGCTAGCCTCCACTCTCCTCACCAGCAAGCCTCTACTCTCCCCACCAGCAAGCCTCCACTCTCCCCACCAGCTAGCCTCCACTCTCCCCACCAGCAAGCCTCCACTCTCCCCACCAGCTAGCCTCCACTCTCCTCACCAGCTAACCTCCACTCTCCCCACCAGCAAGCCTCCAATCTCCCCACCAGCAAGCCTCCACTATCCCCACCAGCAAGCCTCCACTCTCCCCACCAGCAAGCCTCCAATCTCCCCACCAGCAAGCCTCCAATCTCCCCACCAGCAAGCCTCCAATCTCCCCACCAGCAAGCCTCCACACTCCCCACCAGCAAGCCTCCAATCTCCCCACCAGCAAGCCTCCAATCTCCCCACCAGCAAGCCTCCAATCTCCCCACCAGCAAGCCTCCACTCTCCCCACCAGCAAGCCTCCAATCTCCCCTCCAGCAAGCCTCCAATCTCCCCACCAGCAAGCCTCCAATCTCCCCACCAGCAAGCCTCCAATCTCCCCACCAGCAAGCCTTCACTCTCCCCACCAGCAAGCCTCCATTCTCCCCACCAGCAAGCCTCCACTCTCCCCACCAGCAAGCCTCCACTCTCCCCACCAGCAAGCCTCCAACTCTCCCACCAGCAGCCTCCAATCTCCCCACCAGCAAGCCTCCACACTCCCCACCAGCAAGCCTCCACTCTCCCCACCAGCAAGCCTCAATCTCCCACCAGCAAGCCTCCACTCTCCCCACCAGCAAGCCTCCACTCTCCCCACCAGCAAGCCTCCAATCTCCCCACCAGCAAGCCTCCAATCTCCCCACCAGCAAGCCTCCAATCTCCCCACCAGCAAGCCTCCAATCTCCCCACCAGCAAGCCTCCACTCTCCCCACCAGCAAGCCTCCAATCTCCCCACCAGCAAGCCTCCATCTCCCCACCAGCAAGCCTCCAATCTCCCCACCAGCAAGCCTCCACTCTCCCCACCAGCAAGCCTCCAATCTCCCCACCAGCAAGCCTCCACTCTCCCCACCAGCAAGCCTCCAATCTCCCCACCAGCAAGCCTCCAATCTCCCCACCAGCAAGCCTCCAATCTCCCCACCAGCAAGCCTCCACTCTCCCCACCAGCAAGCCTCCACTCTCCCCACCAGCAAGCCTCCAATCTCCCCACCAGCAAGCCTCCAATCTCCCCACCAGCAAGCCTCCAATCTCCCCACCAGCAAGCCTCCACTCTCCCCACCAGCAAGCCTCCAATCTCCCCACCAGCAAGCCTCCACTCTCCCCACCAGCAAGCCTCCAATCTCCCCACCAGCAAGCCTCCAATCTCCCCACCAGCAAGCCTCCACTCTCCCCACCAGCAAGCCTCCAATCTCCCCACCAGCAAGCCTCCACTCTCCCCACCAGCAAGCCTCCACTCTCCCCACCAGCAAGCCTCCAATCTCCCCACCAGCAAGCCTCCAATCTCCCCACCAGCAAGCCTCCACTCTCCCCACCAGCAAGCCTCCAATCTCCCCACCAGCAAGCCTCCACTCTCCCCACCAGCAAGCCTCCACTCTCCCCACCAGCAAGCCTCCACTCTCCCCACCAGCAAGCCTCCAATCTCCCCTCCAGCAAGCCTCCAATCTCCCCACCAGCAAGCCTCCAATCTCCCCACCAGCAAGCCTCCACTCTCCCCACCAGCAAGCCTCCACTCTCCCCACCAGCAAGCCTCCAATCTCCCCACCAGCAAGCCTCCAAATCTCCCCACCAGCAAGCCTCCAATCTCCCCACCAGCAAGCCTCCAATCTCCCCACCAGCAAGCCTCCAATCTCCCCACCAGCAAGCCTCCACTCTCCCCACCAGCAAGCCTCCAATCTCCCCACCAGCAAGCCTCCAATCTCCCCACCAGCAAGCCTCCACTCTCCCCACCAGCAAGCCTCCAATCTCCCCACCAGCAAGCCTCCAATCTCCCCACCAGCAAGCGTCCACCCTCCCCTCCAGCACCCAGTGGATCTTTCCGTCTTCCACCAACCCTGTCTAACCGAGTTCCATATCCCAGAGTCGCACTGTCCAAAGGGATCAACCCTGATGATCCCGACAATAAATTGTTTTCAACTTGTACAAAACCCATCAACGGGCTACCAACCTGGGATCTCTCCGAGATCTGCCGAATAAATCCAGCCAGCGCATCATGCCACATGACCTACAGACAGGACATCACACAACTCAACACAACACATGGACACACGTGGCACATGTGCAGCCTGCAGGGAACTAAGACTACATCGACAATGCACACAGATTAAACACGCTCAAACAGGACGTGTAAACAATATATGTTTCATTTTAAATCAGAACAATGGACATTGCGAATAATCCACGTGGAATTGAGCCAGATACCCTCCCACCACTGCCCGAGACTTCTGGGAGTTAATCCCAAGTTTCTGATTCGGTGACACCGAGTACAAACTACACCAAAAGAGTGTGGCGGGTCTTTTGGGCAACACGTCGAAGGATAACGGCAAACACTTCTTATGAAATATTAACAGCAAATAAACCATGCCTCAAGTCAGGTGCTGGATAGATCGAGTCCTTTTCTTCTGCTACAGCCAAGTTAACTTGAAGAAGTGTGAATGGGACTAACACAGTCAATATTTACACTGCATGCAGTGGGGTGTACCAACACTATAAATTAGTCTTTTCTGACTGCCAAGACCTAGTCTGGTGTTCTGTACAGTGCTTACACAGTTACAGTTTGCTTCTAATTAAGTGAACACCTAACATACTAAAATTACATTATTTTCAACACAAACACTTGATATAGGGTGTAGTTTATCTTGTTCCACATGAATAGTTAACATACAAAACCACATTTCTACACAAACACACAGAGCATGGTAGAGGTTTAGTGACACACAAAAACTCCTGGGTATATTAATTGTTTCCAAACAATGATCTGTCAGGCTGAATGCACTATTATGAATGTATTTGTAGTGCATAGACACCTGGATGTACTTACGATGTACTACTACACGACCTGGATGTATCTCTAGTCTTCTAAATGACCTGGATGTACTTCTATCCAACCTGGATATACTTCTATCCAACCTGGATGTACTTCTACATGACCTTGATGTACTTATACATGACCTGGATGTACTTCTATACGACCTGGATGTACTTATGTACATTACCCAGCTATATACTGAGTGAGATGTGCAAACATTGCCCACAAACAGCACTGTAACTGAATACACTTCTCCAAGTGCACTATTTGAATGAAATAAATATACCCACACCAAAACCCACCCAAGTGTAGTAATTTTTTAGTTACACCTGAAATAGATAACCCGAACAATGACCATTCAACATGGTTTCAATTACACATTGTCTCATGCACAAACTTACTTCATCCTGTCAACTGTCGTCCAAACTGACTCGCTAGTCTGGTGTTGTTCATGCCTCTGCATTAAATCCTTGTTGCAGTCTACCTAATCTACGTGTACTGCGATGGTAAACAGGCAAACTGCAGCCTGACTTCACCTCTGTAGCACGGGGAACAATCCATAATTAGGTTTCGAGTATGTCACAGTGATGGAGTTGAACATAAACACATAATTAATTAAACACAGTGCTCACTTATCAGATCTAGTACGCTCTGCATACAATAGCGACGGGATCATCTATCAGTCTGATGAATTAAGGATCAAACATGAACGTGCGAATTACCACTAACATGATCTCAATTTCCATCAGTCCAGTCATTCAGTTCAAACTAGACAATAAAATAAAATTCGAAATAAATGAAAATTGTACATTTATAATTTATTTAAGCACATATTTATAATTTATTTAAGCACACATCTGCATTCTGCCATTCCAGCTGATGTATTTTTAAACAAGCACCGTTCCTGTCATCCGAGACGGAATAATGACTATAGTTCACCAGCAATTATCATAATGACAGATTTTCTTGCAACAAGAAAACAATTAAAAAATGTTGTGAATCATGAATGGAGATGTCAGCCTGGACTTCACCAATGTGTCACATGATGCTGGTCATGTGACACAGTCTGTCAGCCTGCTGACAAAGGTTATGAAACATTGATTTAAAAAAGATATCAATTCAAACTGTGTTACAATCAATATCAGTCAAACAAGTACAAGTAAACACAATGAAAATGTATGTTTTATTATATGAACATATGTACCCTGTCAGATCACTTTACTACCTACATCTCTTCATGGCTTCATGAAGATCATTTAATGATGCATGGTGTACATAGATTACTACATCGACATATAAAGATCACTTCATGACATATAAAAACCATTTCATGGCATACCAAAATTTGTTTTACAGTACTAAATGGTATAAAAATTCCAACTTCAAAGAGTAAATATAAAGTTGTTGACTGGACTTTACACTGATCTGTCAAATTTCCATTTCATAAAATGTCCAGCTATAAACAGACTAGAATACAAAAGTAACGACTCAAACAAGAAGTACGACTATTGAACAGCGCTGATCAATATAAACATTGAGATTGACAACTTCAGATTGAATAGTTTAACAAACAAGAATAGGCCATATAAGTCTCGCACTTGAAAATTAGGTTGGAAACACTTGGGGGCAGGAAGTCCATTTTCTCCATGTTTAAAAGTTAGGACTTTGTTTTGTTTTTGGTTGTAATAATCGGGCTGTCCCGAAATAGCTATATTTTCCGAATGATAATTACAAGCAGAAGCAGCATGACACTTTGCCAGTAAGAATGATCACAGCAATGAGTTTTACTCGATTATTACGATGGTTACCATGGCATCGGCGGCTAATATTTGTGTTTAACGATCTTGACAAGTAATGAAGAATACAATTTTTCATGCAGTACAACCTGTTTTGCGACAAATGTATACATCTGTTAATGTCCATTCTCCAGGAATGTCCACTGCCATTGTCCAGTGACAAAAACAAAGTAAATGGATCAACAAACACTGGATACCCCTTGCTGACATTTCTTGCAGGTTCAATGTAAGAAAATAGCACCTGTCATTTCAGGTTAAGACATTAAAACTGATGCCCCTCCAACCTAAATGTCAACGCTGGTGTTCGTAATGGATGACACCTGTGGACCACACCCACACATAATCATTGTATGTCCCCTTTACTCAGCTACCTTGTGAAGACGGTGTGTGCCATAAGTGTGAGAATACAGCACGGTGTCAACAGCAGTGAATAGACACATCATCTATGAACTGTGACACTAACAATATGCTCTGACAACTGATGATTGATACGTCTCTTATGTACGTGTGTGTATCTTCACTCCTGCATCAAACATGCACTACACAACAGACTACATAAAGAATCCAGGCAGCTGTTGTATAACTGCATAAAAATACATCGAACTGTATCCAGTGTAAAGACGGCTGTTGTGTTGACTTACAAGCAACCATTATAATTTATGTCCATCTACACAGACTGTTTTTTGGTGTGGCAATGTCTATCAACATATATAACCCCAGGAGTGTGATTCATTTCCCACGGACTGAAGACATTCTGGTTAACGGGTGTCCGCTTTTAATGTCTTGTCTGGAAGATGTGTTATTTTTATATATTAAATCTGCTATAAATGCTAGCAATGTTCATGTTAATGTAATGAATTTTCATTAATCTATTACATGAAGTTATTAATTTTCCTTTGATTTTATATGACAGTACCCCGCTATGTCTTAGCACTGCTTATTAATAATGTCCTACACATAATTAACCTTAATTTGAAACTGATCTAATATATATCGATTCAGGTTGGATAAACGTCTAAATGAGGCAGCAAACCATTGTAAGATAACCAGGTTAATAGAAAAGCAAGGACTGATAATGGATAACTCAATCTAGTCGACATGACAACAGGTACTTATCCCTTTGCATTCCTTGACATTTTGTTAGTTTTTTAGTGGCATATTTACAACAGACAACCTATATAACAAAAACACCTGTCGTGAGTTGTTGATCAATAACTCTACAGTCGTACATATAAAACATCTTCACAGAAACTGGTTTGTGAAGTATACGTAAAGTACATGTAAAAAGACATACCACACAGCTACTGCCTGATGCAGGGCTTGCCTGATGTTTAGTCGCTTCACTCTGCAGACTATTTATAGCCAAAATATGTAGATGTCAGCAACTGATTATGAATACAACGAATACATCTGCCCTGGACCCTGTCATGATGCATTATGCAAGTGACATATTCTACTACAGGTAGCAATTAAGTAATCACAAAGTCTAGTAAGATGACACTGGGACAATACTGTACCTGGCCTTAGACCTCAGACATTAACATGCTTGCCATGGCACAAAGACATTAGTAACTACCCTCATTTGGTGACAAAGGCGCCATGAATCACCCCTTATAGACAGGTACATTGTGTCTGTGACAATGTGGGTCCCTATGGCAAGAAGCCACTGTGAAAGGCAAATAGCCTAACACTACATAATGGACGAAAGTATGTACAGCAAACGGCATATGGTATTAATTTATAACAACCAGACCGTTAATGTACCTCCATTACACGTTGTGGGGAAAAGCTAGAAGATGTTGATAAATGTGTAATTTTTAATAAATTTATGTGAACCCATGAAACATAAACTATCTTTGTTGTTTCCAATCCCTCCCTAACAATGCAATTTTGGGTTCATATTCTAACTTGACTCAAGAACAGAAGTTCTTCAACTACTACTCACTAGAGAGTTGACACTATAACCACTGAGGTGAAGTCTTTCTCACAGATGGGCTGGGAGAGGATATAGCTTTATGCAGAGACCCGTCCACCCATTATTTGGATGGGTAAAACCCGTGGCGGGCGGGTAAAAATATTGGTGGAAGGGTAAACGGAGCAAAAAAGGTCTTCCCAAATCATAGATATTGTTAGTTATGAAAATGGGTGTCATGTGTATTTACAGTTTATTTCAGGTGATAAAGCATATCTCAACTGGTTTATGTATATATATATGACAAGTTAACACCCATGTGTCTACCAAGAAAAGTGTGACTGGCAAACATTTGATCTTCCATAAAGCCCTGGTACTCAGCTGATTGAGACCAGCTGAGCACAATTATATAAAGACACATTACTGAAGCGGAACCAAGAACAATAAAAGTATGTTCTTTACTTATATACTATACTGCTGCCTACTGCATAGTATCCAATCACTAAGACTGCTCAAAGCATCTTATACGTTACTCCCTGACAGACCTATTCAATCAAACAGCATCTCAACTTCTTTGGGAAGCATTCAGCCATATTTAATTTATGCATGAAAATTGTTCGTATACAAATATCTACAACTACCTTTACCCAGGTACTCTTTTAATGAAGTTGACTCAGCTTTATAAAAGATTTATAATCTGGCTGAAAGCCACAGGAGTTAGTTGAAATATTCAGACCACAAAACAAAAGAGGTGAAATGGATGTTATCTGTCAGCTTTCTTTATTCTCATAACACAAACATTATGGACGTTCGTGCAGCTATTTACCAAAGATGGTTTGAATGAAACAACCCTGCACACATACAACTATAATATAGCACATATAAAATAACACACACTGCCATCAACACCTGGTGGAATGAACACCTGGTGGAATGTTCAGTATCGCTATAAGTATAAATACATATTTAACGGATGACAAGAAACAAAACATAACTATATATTACAATAAACAGTATTTTGAAATAAAAATTGCTAGTACAGTTAAAATTTCCTATTTGGTTTACTTATTTGGTGAGACAAACAAAACTGCATATATTTGGAATTTAACAAAATCCCTAGTCTAGTCTTAGGCTACACTCAATGAACTATATGTGATTGAAATATGATATGATATCAGATATAATTTTGACATGTCTTATCTGACAATGTCTGATTGTGTAAACATGCATATGTTACGTTTCATTACATTTTGTAATCAGACATGTTCCACTTCACATTGTTTGATGTCATCTATAAATCATAGTTTTTCAGGATCGCAGAATTTACAAGCTCAGTGGGAGGAAATGAATAAACCACACAGACTTGGACACATAATGTTTAAATAATGAAGTAGGAAATAAGATTATAAAACATTATGTATGTATATGTATTTTTTTGTATAATTTTAACAATGGTGCTAAATATAGCACACTCACTGTTGAAATTGGACATCAATTTAATTACAGTGTAACTCTTTACAGGACAGTTAATTACAGTCCATATAAATTATATATCTTAATTATAAGTTAAACTGTTTTTGAAATCAACAATATTAATTAATTAATGTGCTGCAAGTATTATATATGGCATTCAATATTGTAAAATGTGTTGCTTCTAAGTAACTATTTTGGCTTGGTATAGATACAGAACTTGATAAATAAACTTTTGCAGCTTGTTAGTTAACCTTAACAATTGTGATATATCTATTATATACTTTGCCATTATTAATCTTATAATTTGTTTTCCAAAGCTAGAAAGCTGTATATAGATCAAGTATTGAATTAAATGAGTTATACCTGTAATATTGGTAATATATATAGGAGGTAGTAATTGTAAACACATGTTGCTGTCTTATGTTCATAACATAAGATGATGAGACGTTATTTTGAATTTGGACTGCTGACATGTTTCAACAGTGAAACTATTTCATTGACATAGTCTTAGCTTAGCATATGCCATTAGGCTTGGAAGTTAGAGCGGTGGTTCAAACGGGGGAAAAACTTACTTTGTGACACTAGCTGTCACACATGATTATATTAATGCTTTGCTTTAAGCTGTAACTGACAATGTCAATGACATGATGATCATCAGTGACAATTCATAATTGTGACAATTTTAAAGCACATCATCATCATGAGACCGATGTGTCTACCTAATCTAATGACACTGCGTGCGCTGTAAATGGGCTATACAAGATGGTGTCAGGGACAAGAAATCGGGCTGTGACGCAATGTCTGCATGTGTTTTATTGCCAGGCGACAGTAAACGCCAGTGCCTGACCGTGACGCCGGGGCCCTGGCTAATCACAGTAGGCTGAATTAGTAGCGACAGCTAACCCTCGTTTGACAGACAACAGTCAACGTCACCTGCTCTGCTCTGCATTTTCGTGGCACACACTCTTGCTCCTACCGTCTATATGATAATGTGGTATCTAAAGCAAGCACTTACATATAATCGCTTACATATGCCGTTGCCTACTTGGTCACAATGCGTGTGTCAACAAATGCTACTTTTGGCTTCCACGGTTCCCTCCCCTCTCGTCCGTTCTGATTGGCCCGCTACAATTTTACCACTTAATGAAAAGCAGAACGTACGGCTCTGGATAAGGTAAACGAATATTCAGATAGCCTATATCTAAATTAACACGTCATTAGGAGTTTTATTTTAGAATGAATGAATGAATGAATATTTATTTTTTGGAATCGTACAAACAAACAGTATGTATAAACAACAAATGTAACAATCAATTACATCATGTACGATTCCGGGCAGACAGCGGAGCCAATTAAGGTTGTTACCAGTTGGTTTATATAATAATTATTAATACGAAACTATTTCTCATAAATTAAACTGGTCGCTGCCAACCCTACCATAGCTGTATAAACAATGATGTTATAATAATACTTTCACGTGTACCACATACTTATAGTTTTTTGCGATTGATCAGGTGTGTAAAACGTAACATTAATATTCAATTAAGAATGTTCAATTGACATGTATAGCAAACGTGTGGTAATACCAACTACTGACAATGACAAGGATATAATTACATACATATATGAACAGGTATTTTATATTGAATAAGCTTCAGCTAGCTCTTCATACTCTTTTACAACAATTGCTTTTAGTGATACAGCAAATCTTTTTATATCGTTTTTTTGCTGGATGGTAAGCGGAATTCTGTTCCATATCAATGGACCTTTACATAAGAAACTGTTAGAAGATTTTACTGTTAGAGAAATAAAAGGACGTATATGTATATGTGAGGCTTGTCTAGTTTCGTGAATGTGTATGTCATGGGTAAATGTAAAAATATCAGATAAATAATGGGGTAGATTCCTGTGAACATAATTATACATAAATTTTCCAATTTCCAGTTCGTATACATCAATCAATTTAATTAATTTTAAGCACGTAAAGAGGGGGTGAGAATGTTCCCAATAACTTCTTTTGAGTATGGAACGAACTATTTTTTTCTGGATAATAAATAATTTTGTTAAGTATGTTTTATATGTAGACCCCCACAAGATGATTCCATATGTCAAGTAAGGGTAAACTAAAGTGTAATAAATTGTTTTAAGGGCGGACACAGGAAGGTAGCTGTTAACTTTTTTGATTACATATAAAGCACTGGTTAATTTATTTTTGCATTTGTTTATGTGTTCGTGCCAATCAAGTTTTTCATCAATATGAAGACCTAGAAATTGTACACACTTCATTCGCTGGATGACTGTATTATACATTGTTAAAATATTTTCTTCATTCTCAGGACGAGGGATCTACAGAATAACATGCATTTCGTTTTGGAAATATTTAGAGATAATTTATTTGCACGAAACCAGTCAGCTAATATTTGAAGTTCCTTGTTCATATCTTCGTATATATAGTAACTTGTTTTCCAGTCTTGTATATAGTAGTGTCATCCGCAAATAATATAGTTTTACGCGTGTACGTGCTTGCGTGCGTATGTGCGTGTATGTGATCGACATAGGGGTTTTGTTGACCTAAAGCTGTCATTTGATAAACAGTTAAGCCAAGTTTTTAACAAAGCAATCAGAATGAAAAAAATAAGAAGAATTTGTAAATTCCTATCTATATTATATTATATTATATTATATTATATTATATTATATTATATTATATTATATTATATTATATTATATTATATTATATTATATTATATTATATTATATTATATAGACGAACGCACTTTTTTTCACTATTGTACTGGATCCCACTTAGATTTTGCCATAGGCTAGCATCGCGGTATGGTATGGTAGTGCAGCTCCAGAGTGGCCTAATATTAGCAACATTATATATGCCGATCCACGGGCTTTTTAAACGTGCCACGAGTAAGCTTTAATTGGAAAGTGTCCTAGCTGCCTCATCGGCTCATGTGCTTCTAGACTTTTAGAATGTAGGTTACCGCTTAAATTAATATGTTGACGAGCCACAAGATGAGCTAGATGGATCGAGTCCAGACAACAGTTCCATGTTGGAGCAAGATATGCAAATGCAATGTCAGCCTTGACAAAAATAATGTATGCATTCCTTGAAAATAATTATATAATTAATTAGTACAATTGAAAATTGCATGCTTTTCTTGCTTCAATTTAGTTTGATCTGTTTGCACCAGATATGCAATCTCTAAATAATTTAGCATATAATTGTAGACAAAAGTTACACTGAAGCAAATTACTTTGGAGCCACCATAATAATTTCCTGGACCTGATATCGTGGTAGGGTCCTAACTATAGTCCCTAACTTTGCAATAACTTGTTACAGGGGTTTTACTACTCTAAAATATATAAGGAGGGAAGAGTGTCGCAGGGTGTTAACTGGTCCTTAAATCTGCAATGTAGTCCGTGTATAAGTACGCAATTGTACCCGTATATAAGCTGCTGCACGCGGGTGCAGCAGCGTTGCGTATTGTCCGACTCGGTGTAGTTATATAGTAAAAGGTATATGTTATTAACAGTTACCGTATACAAAAGTAACACATTAAAGCTAAGTTTCTACTTAGCACAATCTATATCCAGTCTTTAGGATTGCTCAAATTGATTTAAAAATTTATAGATCCCCATTTCGTCTTCGCTGCAAAGAATTCAAGCCACGCTGTAATTAATGTGCAAATATTATTCATACACAAATACCCTCCATTGTCATGTACTTAGTCAACAAGCTTGAACTTATCCAAGCAAGCACGACGTTCGATACGACAGCATACGATTCTAACCCGCGGGTTCTCTAGAATACGAGTACGACGTTTTCGCCACTGCGCCACTGCGCTCCGTGTACATGCGTCGACACTACTCGTAGTGCCCGGCGCCTCGACCCAGCAGACACTTCATGTCTTCATATTCGAGACGAAGTGATGACTAGTGAAAAGTGTTGAGTCGGTTGACTTTCATATAGCGTTTAGTGATATATTGACATGCATGCACGCCCACACACGCCCCCCACACGCCACACACACACACGCACGCACCACGCACGCGCACGCACACACGCACGCACACACACACACACACACACACACACACACACACACACACACACACACACACACACACATTCTATACACAACTCCGCCGCTGCTTTGTACTTCCACGGTACGTGTTAGCTCTGAGTAGTGGTGGTGGTGGTGGTGTGTGGTGTGTGTGGTGTGTGTGTGCGTGTGCGTGTGCGTGTGCGTGTGCGTGTGCGTGTGCGTGAGCGTGTGCGTGTGCATGTGTGTGTGTGTGGGGGGTCGACCAACCGTGTAAAACAGCTCACCGTATTTGGAGGAAAAACAGTACCCCCTCCGTCTTCCAACGTCACGATGCGAGACACGGCAGCAATCGAAGCATGATAAAACGTTGAATCCATGCGCCAACGATGTGATACTAATATAGCTATGGCTATGCCCTCCCTCGATTTCAATTCGTTCCAGCGCTAGTACAATAGGTAATTAGTTATACATGACCAAAGATTCAACACAATTGAGGTAAAAACTGTCCAATCACTATTCGTGTCCATCATTCCATACACTTGAACACACAAATGATTGATATTTAGATCGAGTTATAACATATTGAGATTACGTGTACTTCTTGTCGCTACAACATTTTTTAAAGAGTAATCGGTTTTACGCTGCCGCGTAAAACTGTGGGCAATTTTTTTAATGAATGAGTACTTGTCTATAGACTGTGGTGAATATATGTTCGAGACACTTCATGCATTCATTGCAGTGTGGCTGGATGCTCCATAGAAAAGTTGAAATGGTGTTTGATTGAGCAGGTCTACCAGATATGTAAAGTGTAAACCGATCTGTGCACTCCTGAGGACTATATATAGATACTATAGCTGCTATATAAGAACTTGCCTTTTTTTTACAAATACGCACACGCGTACATACGCACGGACATGCATAAGCGCACACAAGCGCGCGGACACGAAAGTGCGCGCGCGCACGCTCACACACACACACACACACACACACACACACACACACACACACACACACACACACACACACACACACACACATAAAAGCACACACACACACACGCGCACGCGCACGCACACGCCCGCACGCACGCACGCACGCACGCACGCACACACACACACTACACACACACTTGTTCATTCGGTGAACGTGTGCCATTGCATATTGTTGGATCAACATTGGCCGGAGGAACTTATAATTGTTCAGCTTCAGCTGCCCAACATTTTTTGCCAATATTGGGCCAATATACGAATATACATTGGAACAATATTGGTCCGAGTTGGAAATATATCTGGACGGCCACCACCTAAATTATTGGCAGGGTGAGTCCCTCATTCCTCTCCTGCTATTCACGCTTATTTCAACCCCTGATTTTCGAGGTATCTGCAACATCGACATGTAGACTCATCAAAGAGCATAATTATATGCTATATATACGATACATAGGTACGATACATAGGCCGCACTCTTGCCATTTGATATAATAATGGCGACGAGCAAACACGTATATCGAGACCTCCTCTCCTGCATCCAATATTTAGAAGTGTTAGAAGATGTTTATAATGTAAATTCACTGCATGTGCAAACTGTCCCAATCTTTTTAACAGCCCAGGCCCGAGTGTTTTTTTATGGCATCACTCGAAAGATGCCTTTGCCGTTTCCAGTTGATAACAAGGATTTACTATTTTACAAATCGTGTGTTCAAAAATGGCGGACGATATACCAAGTGATTGGGGTTGGGATGTTAGAACTAGTCGTTCTACAGGTAATTCACGTATACTTATATATTATTCTGGTGCAGAGAAATATACAAAGTTTGGATAAACGGATGTAGACATATGCAACATATTGTCAAACGTTATATTTGTATGAATCGTAGCCCGGTACGTGGGCGATAAATGGGGATTATTTGTTAACCGGCTAACGCCTGTGGCAAACTATAGGCAGTATAGCCTGCGCACGCCGACAAACATTTATTATTCATAATAATGGCACAATAGTAGTGTACACTGGTGCCAGCTCGCAGCCGGACTAAAGAACAAATAGAATATTAACCTACGGTCACTGTCAAGTGCTATTCCATCGTCTGGCTCTGAACAAAAAGGAAGTTGTGTCTTTGTGATCACTGCCAGGGCCTTGTCTGTGGCTGTGCAGGCTGTGGGGCATCTGCTGCCAAGTGTCTTCTTCGATTAACACTGTTGGGTGAAAAACACATTGAAGTTGGAATAAATGGGTATTTTTGGTATATAAATTTTTTTTTTTAATTGTGAAACAGTAATGCAAACATACAAATACTTTGAACTACAAATGTATTTAGGTACTACCTGTATTTAAATACAAATACATTGGACAGTTTTTCAAATACTTTTAATTTTCAGGATGTATTACTATGTAGGTAAAAGGAAAGCAACTCATTAGTGTTTTGCTCATATGATGACAGGCAATGCTAGGGAGTATTGTTATTGCTAACTACATCACTGTGACAACTGACTCAAAAACCTCTATCTACAGAGGTAAAGGGCAAAATTTGTTTTTTTTATGTTAAACCAGGAGGTCCATAATCAAATGCCTATCAGAAGAGACACTGCTAATGACTGTTAGGATCTTGTTCAAAGTCAGCCAGGAAACCATTATAGCCTGGTGCCAGCTTGTAGTCTGACTAAAGAACAAAGGGGATATTGACCTATGGTCACTGTCAAGTGCTAATCTCTGGCTCTGAGCAAACAAAAGTTTGAATCATCACCAAGCCATGTAAAAGTTGTGGAAATTCCTTAGTGGAAGTGGAACACACATCCAAGCCGTCCACCCCTTATGGACATCAGCTGGATATGAAATGGAGAAATAGAAAATTAGCTATAACGGGCCTAGTTCAACTGTCATACTTAATTAGTAGCTATAACAGGAATAAAATGTAGCACACCATGGTCACTGTCAGGGCCATAGGAACATCTGCTGTTAAGTGTCTTCATCAGTAATTAGCACTGTTGGGTGAAGTTGCAGTGAAAGTAATCAGTTTGGCAGGCATTACATGTCATCTTGAAACAGAAATGTTGATACTGACAATGTATTTGAAAAAAAGTATTTGACATTTTTGAAAGTATTTGAAAAAGTGAAATACTTTAGTAGGAAAGTATTTAAATACAAATACTTTTCATTCCTAAAGGTCAAATATTTTGAACAAAATATTTAAATACTTTCAAATACACAAATGTATTTGACCCAATGTCTCGCCATGACTTCACATTTTGATAGCAATGACTGTGAACAACATATAAAGACTCTTTGGTCAGTGATGCTTGGTGGGCATTGATGAATTAGACCCAACTTTCTGGTAAACATGGCCCACCTTATAATAAAAAAATAGCGTGGATGGATCTGCTGTGTGATTTTGGCATTTAAAGAGAGTAATGAAATATAAAAAACCCACACATGATCCTCCATCATGTAAACATGTTAAAATAATGATATGCCATATTATTAGTATTTCGTTGTTGGCTTGTATCTAGCTGAAAAAAGAAAACTTATGAAAATAAATCTTGGTGCAAATTTACGTCATTATGGCCAAATTCCTAGGCCAGTGTGACTGCGCTGAGCTTGAGCAACCTTCACTCACTCAGATACAGGTAAGCTGGTATTTGTTGTCCATGTAGGCACATTGCTACTGATTGCACAGTATGTACATAATTTAGTTGGTACATCTTACATCAGAACCACATTGTCATGTGTGTGATTGCTGTGACAGGGCAGACATATTACCTCAACAAGTACACGAATGAGAGTCAGTGGGAGAAGCCGAATGGGCCAGCTGAGAGGCAAGCACAGGACCAGGTACAGTGCTCCCACCTGCTGGTGAAACATCGTGACTCCCGACGTCCTTCGTCTTGGCGAGAAGAAAAGATCACCAAGTCAAAGGAAGAAGCCATGGACGAACTGCTAGGTTGGTATTTGTCTTGTCAGCGTCCTTGCGTTTGTTTTGGTTGGCATAAATTTGGTTTGGATAGACTGTATTTGTCTCATTGTCAGTATCTCCGCTGTCCAGTTTTGTTCCGATTCTCGATAAGCATGTGTTACTTGGTGTTATGGTTTCTTTGGTGATGTTGTCTTGTAGTTTTATCTCCACCTTTCAAGAGCTATATCTCATATTTGCATCTTTTTGTAATTTTTCGTCCAAATTTCTGTTTAACATTATCCAATTGTTGTGCTGATGTTGCTGATCTCTGATCACCCATACTTAATATTGACCTTTGTTACAAGTCTACATTACACTTTAAGGTTCACGGGAGCCTTGGCATTGTTTGAATGGGGTTTATAGGGCGATTGCAGTATGTTACTGTTTTGTAGAAATCTATTTGAATTATTGTTATACTTTTGTTCAGCGGTATTTGTTGTCCTCAGAATTTCGGAAAACCATCGTTGCAAAGGAGAAGACGTTTGATGAGTTGGCGTCAGAGTTCAGTGACTGCAGTTCCGCGAAGCGTGGCGGTGACCTTGGCCTGTTTGGTCGTGGTCAGATGCAGAAGCCGTTTGAAGACGCAGCCTTTGCCCTGAAGGTTGGAGAGCTGAGTGAACCAGTGTCCACAGATTCAGGAGTTCACATCATCCTGAGAACAAAATAAACTGCACTTTTTGTATTGTGTGACCTGTAGTAAACTTGTTCATGGTAGGATCTAAAGATGCATTTCTTTCGTTGATGTTGTTTCAAATATGTAACTGTATTAATTTGATGCGGTAGAATCACGATGACCTTTTATTATTATGTCGGAGCTGCTGGGTTAAAATAAATTTGCTATGCCATGTTAGTGTTTTCAGGGTAGTTAATCAAGAATGCCACATAAACTGCCCATGATCCCGTCTAAGACTGATACAGTTGTCAATCAGTTTGATGTGTGCAGTAGCTGATGAAAAAGTAATTAATTGTTGTTCAATATTGTGTATCTAATTATTATGTTCATTACTATGATGCATGCTGAAAGCCATTTAAATTCAACGCCACATTTAAAAAGTTAGCTCTAGTTGAACTTGTATTGAGATTGGCAAGTTTTGTATGTATATTTTGTTGTTTCTGGCAGCATATTTCGCTAGAAATACTAGAACCTTTGTCATGCCTTGTTTGGATATATTTCTTTACCAATAGCTTTATATGTTGTACTCATCAATAAAGCTTTCGTCAATGCTGTCTGCTTCTGTCAAAAGTTTGTTTTAATGTAGATGCATACTATGAAATTATATTAACCATAAAGTCTGCAGTGCTGTCAAAAATTTGGGTTTTGCATTAATCCAACAAAATATTTGTCTAACTATTTGATAAAGACTGTTTTATACTTGCCTGAATTTTCCAAGTCTCTTAAATTTAATTTGGGTTTTTTTTCAGGACTTTAGAAATAGTTGCAAATGTCCCAGATTTTCACTTCAGATCTTCCATAGTTATAATCAAATGAGACAGAAATGTTGCAACTCGTAGTAAAAGAAACAAACAACTGCATCACTCGGTGACAGACAGACCGGTGTGACAGCGGAGGTGATAGGTGTGATGAGAAGCAGGCTGAGGTGATATCAATAATATAGAGTGACAAAATGACGTGGACTGGGTGCCCCTGTACAGTTAGTGGTGGAAAGGACAGCTACCTTTGGCAAGCAAAAGGAAAACATGGCTGGACTTGAGTCTGATGGGTATCAACCCACAGGATGCCCAGGACTGTGCCAGATGGAGAAAGGCAACAGGGAGAAAGGTGAACTCAGCAGAGCCTAGAAAGACTGCTGTTAAACAATGATGATGATGAACTGACTTGTGTCAAATCTCAAACGCCAGAATTTAATCTAATGTTGCCAGGTTGTCAAACAATTATTTATGCAAGGCCAGATAAATTCATTGCAAATCATTATTAAGTAGAGCTCTGTCAACATGGATTTCAGACAAATATGGCCACTTTGGTGGTTATGACAGGACAAGTAGTTGTTAAGATATGACAGTTAATACATCTTTACCATTTCATGAGGAGCCTCAAAGCCACAACATTTCACATAAGATTTTGTTGATCTGATGCCTGGACAATTTTAACCTAATCGAGTATGCATTAGCTGTACGTGGTGGTTTTCATACATCAAAACAATCACAGGAATTTGTCAGTTTCCTTTTGCACAACCGTAACATAATGTGTTATTATATATAAAAATATAAACTTCCTTCTCACGGCTGGGGCAATGATTTAATAAATTTAAAAACTGATATTAGACAAGTTTGCCTTATGAAATAGTTTATTTTTAAATCACTCTTGTTACCCATGACAAAAAGCAAACACTTGCATAACACAAAACACATTACAGCGATATGTAAGCCCACAAATGTGTTGTTCACATATTTATTTATTAAAACTGAAATGCCCAGTCCATGTACATACACAGAAATAGAGACACCCGTATCTGACATTGTGCCACAAACAACTTGTTACATGCTGAACCATCCACATTGAATTCTACTGCTGCACCAGCTGTGCAAAACACAATTTTCCCAACACAATCATTATAGGTCACTTCAAAAATGCAAAAATGATTCAATGACAATATAAAAACATTGTAATTTTGGATTCACATTTCCATATCTGGTTGTGCTTCCCTACTATAAATGTTGCATTTAACACAGCCACAGTTTTATATTGATTACTTGTATTGTGAAAACAGTTTTTTTGAAGAACCATTGTAAATGTTTAATGACTGAAACAGAATTATAACTGGTTAATTGCTATTATGCAGGGCATTGCTACACAAATTACGTTGTTGGTGCACGACAAAACGACCGAGCATTTATACATAAGGCATGTGCAAAGATGTGGCAGATTTCACATAGAATCCAATAACAAGTTACATTGCACTTCCTTTATGACAATACCAAATCTGTTGCATACATGTCTAATTCTGTCTGGGTATATGCAAAAACAGAACTGGGCCAGCCACTTACACTTATAAAATCAGTACTGCGAGGCACCGACAGCTGTACCAGTGCCAACCAAGTACCAAGCATGATGACTACATTTGTTCCCTTCAAATATAACACTTCCAACCAGGACATTCAGACACCTCATACGTTATCAAACTACAGAGGTTTATTTTCAGAGGATTCCATTCTGAACCAATTCGTGACGACATCACATAAATCGTTCATGTTTTGCATCTATTATCCTACAAGACACAAAACAAGGACTTGAAATATGTTGGTATCACAACAACTGCAGCTAAATGTCACTGACCAACTGTCCATGATTTGTGAGCCCAATCAAAATAATTCTGTCCTTTACCGAGACCATGTCACATGTTTATTTGTGTGGGAAAAAAACTGGTGCACGTGTGTGCAGACTGACAAACAAAGCAATGACAACAACCAAGAGGGCGTGTGGAACAAAGTGACAGACACTGACATGTCCCGTCCTGTGGCGACATGACAAGGGCTCTGAGAGGAGGATGACACGACAGTCGTATTCCAACATGACTCAAGTCATTCATATCGAATTCCCAAGCACAGTACAACAGGCTGGAACACACTGTCGTGTCATGCACTCCCGAACCTCCTAGACGCCAGCTCGCGAAGCCAGCAGGAGTGAGAACAAAACAACAATGGTGACAACGCACCTAAAGAGAGAGATATATATAGCGTTTGTTCCTATATATATGTACATCGACTTTACACTCATCCACCAAATCGTTTTTAAATAAGGAGTTTCCTTCTACGCCTATCAACAGCACTTCAAAGCGACACCCTTTCAAATGTGCGTGCATGCACCTTTCACTGTGCATATCATAACTGAGCCGTCAACAGACGTGACAACCAAAGTGCTGTCACGTGTTCTGCTACGTTGACCAATCAGTCACTTTCGATGCCGCTGTGTTCATCGCCAAGAGTTATCGGTGCGTCTGTCGTCATCGACGCAACTGATGTCACTGTTTCCTACAGTTGCCGTAGCCGATGTTGTGCAGCGGCCGTGTCTTGAAGTTTGAAGCTGCCTGGTACTGGAGCTCATAGGCGAGTGGATGGATCTTGAAACCGTACAATCTGCAACAGATGTGAATGTTGTTCAGTAATATTCACCATTACCTAGACAAGTGTAGCAGTGTTGTGCATGTTTGAGTTGATCTGATTCATGTCCTTTTTCCAAGACAAAATCAACACAAGAAACTATGAATTTCATGCAGCCTCTGGTGAGCAACTAATTTATTTTGTAACCAAATTGAATCGTTTTAAAAAGTACACAATGCAACATGCAATCCATTCCCCCATGTTGAAATTTAATTACCCATTATAACACAGCAAGTTGGCACTCTTATGATATATAGTCAGATAAAATATGCAATATTTTTGGAACAAATACTGTCATAACAAATGCTAATCAACCCCATCAATGAGTGCTATTTTGTATAAATGTTACACATAATATTATATGCTGCTATGTATATAAAGGCAATAAATATTATATAATTACATACGTATATATACATACAATGTCATACATACACAATTATAAAAATAATGATGCCATACTGAAAGCTTATTTTAATTACATATATATTACATACATATACATATATATATATAATATATATATATATATACACCTACATAACACACATATAAATAATGGTCAAATACTGAAAGCTCACATGAAAAGTATAATGAGGAGATGGTACATAGAAATGTCAGTATTATACATATTTTGTGTATGAGAAAAGTAGCACGTGAGAGACAGAGAGGTATGGAGACAGACGATGCAAACAGCGAGGAGTAAGAACAAGAAATCGAGGAGGGCATCGAGGCCAGCGACTTCCCAGACTCTGAGAAAAAGACAACAAAAGAAACAACCAATGTCGTTGTAAAAGTGGGATCATACCTGGGGATGAACTGGTTTGGTGGTCTCTTTGGCCGGTACTCCGCGTGCACCATGAAGAGCATGTGTGGGAACCCAGTGCCGAAGTATGCGCCGTCTGTGTGGTGGTGTCGCGAAGACTTGGGCGTGTAAACATCCTGGCACTTTGGACAGTATAGCTTCACCATCGACTCCCCGGGGACGTCAGACAGACCTGCATGGGGACAACGTACATATGACACTTGCAATGTGAGCAGTTACATCACACGCCACAGTTGAGGAATTCATCGTGTTGAGGACTTCATCGCCTCAACAAGGCGGTGGACAATCTTTTTGATAAACCACAGGTTAAGTACTCGGTTGGTTGCTTTACCACAATTGTTTTATATGAACTTTTGTTTAGTCTATATGTTACAGACTCTGTCCTGTATTGTAATAGTCATGTTGGTCACATATGCAGTTTAGATGTGTGATGAAGGCGCGAGTAATTTTTCTTCTTCTTAAGCAACAAGTCACTCTTACATCCTGTACGCCCTCATATATAATACTCTGATATAATATTATACTCCAAAAATATGAGTGTGTATTACACATGAGGGTGTGTGATAGATAAAAGACAGGTATGGACTTGTATATATGTACCATGTACAACTACATATCAATGAGCACATATTTCTAGCTTATATCCAGTCGGAGAAAAAAATTGTTTAGCGCTAACATCACAATACACATGCAGACTTTTAAGCAAAAACAATTACAAACAACTGTATTATATGGAAACTTATGCAGAATGGATTTTTTAAATTACTACCTCACATACAACTTTGTTACTTACCTATTGGCAACATTGGCTGGTTTTCACAGTAGACCCTAGGACAGTACCCAAAGTCTCCTTGTTGCCATTTCTCTATCTGCAAAAATATAATTTACATGTGACACACACATACGAACAAACAATGTATACTACAGCAAATATGTCACTGACATGTGGCAATCCATAAAGAAATTTTCACATTTTTCAACAACACCAATGCTCTTTATAATTTTTTTGGAACTGGAACATCTTTTTCGACAGAAGCAAGTATATAATATATGAACAAAAACAATGTCAGTAAAATTCTGTCAGGAGACTCACTAAGGCTACTGCAAAAGTCACTGACATGAGAGCCACGTAAAACAGATACAGAACTGTTTCACCGGAGCAAAATGATATGCAATGTGGAAGGATGGGCTGAACAGGCACCAAAAGTGCGATGCAGCTCTCTGTGGGCCTGGAGACGTGCCCCCTAGGAATGTTTTAAAAACTAGCATCAAAATGGTGTGTTCTGAAGTGTGTTTTAACCTACATTCCCCGGCATATAGAGGGGAAACAAATAATAAAACTACAAGTAAGCAGCATGTAACCATGTTTATAGTACAAATAATCAATAGGGGGTGTAATAGTGATTATTTCACTATATAAGAATAATTTCTTTGAGAACTTTCCTAGGTCACCAATAGCTACAAGGTAGTAATTTCAGCATATTTTGGACAAGGTTGCTTAGAAAAATGATGGGTGGCCCACCTCACTTGTCAAATAGCAGAGGAAACACTGCTATAAATCTTACTGATTTGAATTGACTCAGAACTGTACGATGCTGTGATGGTAAACAGTTCCTGCGTAGCACCTCGCATGTCTGAACCTGACCATAACGAAACTGCCACAAGGAACATGATTCTGAGGGTTAGCAGTAGACTAGCACACTGTAAATGTAGAGACTAGCACACTTTAACTGTAGAGATTACTGACTTGCACACTTTAACTGTACAGACTGGCATCTTAGTGTCTATTATAAATAACCCTGTAAAAGGAGGGTTCATTAAAATTTAAATAGTCATCATGTTTTGAAACAGCAACCCACTGACTCAAATCTTGGTCCTCTTGACTAACAGTGTTTTACTACCAAGCTACTTTCAATGCAATGAACAGTGCATGCTGCAGATTTTTTTCAACACAATTATTTGTAATGCTGCCTTCATACGAGGGAGTGATCAAGTCGTCCACGGAGACAGACACTGCTGCCTTAAAAGTGTTGGTAGCAGAAGAGATTTGATGTAAGGCAGCCATCAATGCATAACAACACAAATGGTCATTTGGACAAAGCCTACAATCCCCTGTAACTGCCTTTGTCAGCGACAAAGACTACCTTTGCACTGCATGCAATTAACCTGATCACATGATACTGCATTCATTCACACATCCGCTGCACCTTGTGTGTTGTTGTCGCATTAGACAGACAGTCATCAAGACTCAGAATTCCACAAGAGATTTCTCTGAATACGGAGTAATTAAATGAATTACAAAGCCACGATCAGATATTTCCACAGCGACGAGTACAACAAGGATGGTTGCTCAGGATCAGATTGTCACCAGTCGATCCCAAGATATACTAAAGTATATTCATTTCCAGCAGGCCTCGAAATTACACAGTAACAGTCCAGAATATTACAGTCCTGATCAGCATGGAGCAATGTGGGGAATTACCATGTAGAGAATCCCTTCATGGTAGACAATAGTTGCTACACAAAGACCCAGTAAAACGTCTCAAAGCCAGACACACCACTGTAAACACCCGGGAATTCACAGCTCAGGACAGGCAGTGCAGGTGGGCCATATGACGGGGAGAGTGCCACATTGCAGTAAAGGAAAGTTAGCACAGAAGTTGCAGTATGACTACAATTGTTGACATGGCCTTTCGGATGCTTGTAGACCTGCTACTAGTGCTGGTTCGATACCAGGTTTTGTTCGATACCGATCGATACCTGAATTTTGTTCGATACTCTACGTTGTAATTAAGTCTAATTTTCACATAGAACACAGTTCCCAGTAGAAGCACAGTATGCAACAGAAGTAGTGCTGGTTCGATATCAGAATTCTTCGATACCGATCGATATATTACTGGTTCGATACCAGAATTCTTTGATACCGATCGATATATTACTGGTTCGATACCAGAATTCTTCGATATCAATCGATACCAGATTTTTAGTAGATACTTGAAATTTACCTTATAAGTGTAATTCAGTACAATAGAGATCTCCAAAGAAACACTACTATCCACTTAGACTAATGCCACAGAAACACAACATTTTCACTTGTAGGGAAATATGTGACAATTTTATAGTCATGCAAACAATGATTAATATGCAATTTTCAATTTATGTAAGTACACAAACAACAGTTTCAATATAATTGATTACTGTTGTAAAACTAAAAGGTAACTGTAATATAATATTAAAACAATAAAGACAACTGCAGTAAAATACCTAGTGACAAATAAATTAATTAATTGAACTGAATTATTTAAAATTAATAACAGTACTTCACCCCAGCTGTTTGTAAATACACTTTAATATAGCAGCTTAATTTCAAGTCAATGTGTCTCCTAAAATGACCATCAACAAATACAGCTGAAACAAATGAAACAAACAAATAATATGTCATTATTATATAAAAACACCTATCACTTATAATAGTGTCACTGCCAGCACAGCTGAACCTCACTGTTATAACTTTTTATTATTAATTCTATCATAAAGATAATTGTGATTTAGCATCAAAATTGTATAGATGATTACAATAAAATAACACTAATTAATAATAGAAAAAATATTAATTAAAATTACAATTGTACTTCCCAGTTCACACCAATATTTTTTAATATAAAACTTAAATTACCACGTTATCAAGTACACATAACAAGCCCCATTATGTTTTTGCAACTGTTTTCAAGAACAGGTCAGTTTCTTCCTCTACCTCGGCTCTGCCAGTGTGACAGTGACAGTGTCACAGTGACAGTAGATGCAGTAAGCGAATCGTCATCGTTAATCAGTCACGTCGTATATGTCACTTCTTGACGCTGTGGCCGCAGTTACTTAGTAGATTCGGCAACCGATGGCGATTCGCTTCGACCGTAACTTGATGTCCACTGCTTGCTCATTGTCGAATATTTCGAAAGAACACGTTCTCGAATCAATGGCAATGCGACGTTGTCCACAACGTCGACATGCCGTACGACGAAAGTTGATCATCACGTTTTGATAGCTTCTTGATTGGTGACATGTTTCGTCAAATTCGATGTATTTCCCTATCTTTGAGACATTTCTAGCATAGCAGACAGTCTTTGTTGGAAAAGTGCCAAATTAGCGATGAACGTTGCGACATTTTGTCGTTCGTCTTGGTTGTGGGCGTCGTGTACGGCAAATGGTGGCGCCACCAAACAACAAAACAGCGCCACCAAACGGAACCCGGATAAACAAAGCCTCCGCATTGCGCTCGAATAATTATTTATATTAACAATATTATTATTAAACTAGTTTCATAAATACTAGTGCGTGCAATAAACACTCTATAAAAATGCTATGTGTGTTTTGTATGCGTAACCGTAAGTAAAGTAGGGAGAAAGATGGCATGGTAGTGCCACCAAACGAGAGCGTCACGTACGAACCCTTGGTTTGGATAACGAGGCTAAGCGAAGTCTGACCTAGGCTAAGGTCGCACACAGAAAACAGTTATTATACAGACTAATTCTACAATAAAGTTTTAGAAAACAATTAACATTTTATGTTATATTATTTTTAAACAACCACGCCTTAGTCAATTTAGGCTGCGAAGCGCTGTAGTGATAGCTCCCTGTAAACAATGTCGTCATCAACAACGATGTTGCGTCTTCGCATCGACGTCGTCGAATGGACTCGATGTCAAGTATCGAAGGTATCGAACAGTGGGCGTTCGATACCAAAAATATCGAAGTATCGCGATACCACTAAATATCGGTATCGAACTTTCGCAAGTATCGCGATACTTCGATATATCGAATATCGAACCAGCACTACCTGCTACCATCTCCTATGACATAGCAAAGGAATTGTGGCACAATTAGGCCTATATAAACATAACACCCACATTACACCATGGGGCAGGACAACCCCTCTCATCACGGGAAACAACAAACTACACAGAGAGTGAGTGAGAAAAATGTGTGTGTGTGTGTGTGTGTGTGTGTGTGTGTGTGTGTGTGTGTGTGTGTGTGTGTGTGTGTTTTTTGGTGTGTGTGTGTGTGTGTGTGTGTGTGTGTGTGTGTGTGTGTGTGTGTGTGTGTGTGTGTGTGTGAGGTGTGTGAGGTGGAGGTGTGTGTGTGTGGGGGATGTATGTGAGAGATAGAACGAGAGAAGAGAGACGGGGAAGAAGAGAGACGGGGTGAGAGGAGAGAAATAAGTGCAAGGAGTGAGAGAGATTAGTGCAGAGAGTGAGGGGGGAGAAACAGAAGTGGGAGAGCGAGCAATGAAAACAGTTCAAGTAGAAGACAACAAATGGCTACGTACCATTTGTGCTATACCCCTGTTGGTCATGATGTAACGTGCATGTATGAGTCCATAGAGCATTTCTGCTGCCTGCTCTATCAGGTCACTCTGATTTGGATTGTCTTCTAGTTCGTCATCTACAACACATCACAGTCACGGTGAATGGTTTACCAAGTCAAAAATCACTGCTGAAGACTTGTGAATGCAGTATACATCAGTTCTTACATGATAACATTTGATCTACAGCAATTTACATAGAGTGGTCACAAGTTATACACAGAGTATCACTGTTAGGGTGGCATGGTGTAAATTATCAAAACAAGCTGTGAGAGTTTGGCTGATGCTAGTTAACAAACCAGCTCAACTCCCAATGGGAGTGACTGTGGAAATATTCTGTCTTCACTAATGATTCAAAATCCAACAAAGCACATATGTGGATGAAACTGGAAGTATAGTCCACAACAGTTCTTTCGCAAATGATGGCAGCATCAGACCTTCCCAGTGGCCCGATGTGATCTCCTCCAAATATCTCCCACTTAGCCTAAACTAACCTATAAAGGTGAAGACATTACCTCTACTACAAATGTCTACTCTTTTGTGCTTGGCCATGTTTAGAAACAGACCCCAATACTTATCTATGGGAGATTTCCCACTGTGAGATCCCATGTGGGAGGAAATTTCACACATTGGGAGATTTCCCAGCTGTTAGTGTGTATGCTACTTGGAACATCTGCGAGACTGTGACATCATCAAAGAGAGATTGCAACAACAGTACTTTTTATAATCAACCCTCAATCTCCTACCTGGTTCCAAGTCTAATATCATGTCTAGGGCTTGTCTGTAGTGTGGTACTTGTTCATTGAGGCCTGTTAGGTTGAATTTGTCTTGAATATAGTCTTCATCCACCTGAAGAAAACCGAACATTTACAACATCGACAGAACATTCAACAAGAATAAACTGTTAATAGTTTTTCACAAATCGACCTACTACACTTCAGCAGACGCAGCAGGAACAACTTCATAATTTGTCATAGAAACATAAGTTACCTTGCTTGTCAATAATATGACATGAAAGAGACACAATCCAGTAGAAATACAAGGTTTTTTTAACCCTCTCAAGGCCAGATTAATGGAAATATATACCTGCTATAGAATTCTATTAAATCAAGACATTGTGTTGTGACCGAATCATGTGCTATACTTGAGTTGCATAAATACAAATAAATAAATTCTGTTCCAATTTATATAAACGTTTCACTACATTTGTAATACTATTTCCTTGTGTAAATAGCCAAGTTTGTGCCAGATATGTAAATTTATTACCAAAATATGAATGATAAAGTTTGACAAAATTGAAATATTGAAACACCCATTCTTCACGATCATAACTGTCATCCCAGCCGAATAATTAAGTCAGTGATGTATTTCAAATGCATAATCCTACTGCAAAATCTTCCCCTTTGATGATAGCGTTTGTTATAAACGTGATCCGAAAATACTAACAACAACATCAATAATTACAACGGAGCTAAAAAACACCACCTGGGTCATTGCATCTTGCATTATTATTTGTTTATAACAAAATAGAGTTAATTGACTGCTAAAAAATTGGCATCTGATCGTAGAAATCGCCAGCAGGCACATGGTTTTAGACAATTCGTTTGTACTTCCATGTTTATCATCCCCGCAGAAATGTTAGAATTTACCCTTATTGACTAAAAATATATTCACTGCGTGACGATCGTGACAAGCAGTACCGGAAGCTTGACCCGAGTTCGACTACAAAACCACATGGCAATTGCCATGGAAATTGCCTGCATTTTGAAATGTTGACACTTGCCAGTGAAACTTCAGTATTATTACGTGCGAACTGCCAAAATAAATTGCCATTATTTGATGACACTGTTTTGCAGTACGCAGTTTAAATGTGCCCCTGTACTTGGGCGTATTCAGGCATTCTAGCCAGGAAAGGGACTCGGGTTGATTCAGACATTCTGACATCGAGAGGGTTAACCCAAGATGTTACAAGTCAATTGTCATCCCTGTCTTGTTGAAGTAAAATGTATCTCTAATTTTGTATGTAAAACACTTAAATGTAACAATTTTATTGCGAAACTGCAGAGATGTAGTTATTGCAAAACAGCAATAACTACATCTCTTTATGTCTGGCAGGTACCAGTTGAATTCAATCTAATTTGCCTCAGACAGTGATTTATAAATAATTCACAATGGGGTGTGGTTGACTGGAATAGTCTATATACACATCAGTTCCGCAAAATTACTGTTAAATTATTAACTGGACGCCCAGTGGATGGAGCTATGTTGCTTAGCAGACTACTTACAATTGTCAATATTGGATGAAGGCTGATAGATAGCATGTTAACCCTGCAACCGTTTCGACAAAACAACTGACAGTATTCAAGAATATGACTATTATACTAATTGAAATAGTTAGAATGACTTTGGATGCTTTTTGGTCTGAAAAATTGATAATTTGTCAGCGCAATATATCACCGTTCGCGCCACGGGTTTTGCCGGAGGCAAATGTAGCAGCAATCGGCCAGCCTAAAACAGCCTACTTTGAGGTTGAAAAAATCATAAAAATAAAAGTTCTCGACGGATTTTATAAATGTTTATGTTATTTGGCAGCTGAAATGTATGGCTACATTTGTCATTTTTTCCCGGTTTGTTTTGGATGAGGTTCAGCTAATAATATCACCATGATTATCTGACATAATATAGTATAATTTTTTTATAATAAAGATTTGGCAGTAAAATGATGCCTCATTCATATTTTTATGATAAGTATTTGCAAAGTTATGATTTTTATTGTAACAGTATGCAACAGAGGATTTTCGCTGGCCCGTCGCAGGGTTAACTATGTACAACAAGACAGTTACAAGTATAAAAACAAATTGTAATTTACACTTATCAAGATGGTATATATAACAAGAGCTATATTTACACAAGTAAACATTTGAAACAGATTTCATAAAATTTTGGTTGAATGACTTCACAGAAAACTATAGTAAAACAATATATTTACTATTACCCTGCTGATTATAATCATTATATGAATATGAATGCAGACAACATACAACTTACCTCACAGAAGAACTCATTTCCTCGGAGTCCACAAAACCAAGATATCCACGATACCTCTTCTGAACTGCTCATGTTTCTTACCTCTGAAAAGTACATAGTAAAATGTGAACATCCTCTAAAAAACAGACAGCAGCTCTAGAATCTAGCCAGGGCCACTTCTTTTGTTACATGTCAAGAAACTATATGCTCTAATTAATAGTATCACCTAGATATAAATGAACCTAGATATTATCACACACTATTTTACAGATTTTAATAAGTAATTGTTGGGAATTTGCTGGCCTCAGTCTGCTAACATATGGCAGACCACAAACAAATTAATTCATCCATAGTAAATCACAAATAATAACAGGTTTGTCAAATCTGAAAAATGTGTTACCTAAAATTAAAGTTGTTCTAAAAAACTCATAAAAGTCTTTGTTGAAACTGCTGGCATAATATACTGGCTAAGTACCAGTGGTATTGGGAACAAATTCTTAAATGTTTCACTCTGCCTATGTGTGTCAATAATAATATCTTATCAGCATTTTACTTTAACCTACTTTCTGTCATCCAATAGATAGTATCAAAGTTTTCATACAGAATTGTTAATGACTTAGACTCTTACATTATATATATATCTGCATGTATGACACAGTGGGTACGGCATGAAATTGGAAGTAGAACAAGCATGCACATCTTACTCAGTTCAATAATTTTATTATCATGGCATGTTGAGGTGGCTAGTTTTATTTGTGAAAGAAGCTGGCTGTCACCGATTTCATAGGCTAAATTCTAACTATGATGATTGCGCTAATGTAAAGCACAAGTGAATGCTTTTATAAAAAAGATCTTTGACAGATGATATCACTGCCATAGACGACTGTCGCCGAATGCTTTGAGAGCTGTCGGTCCTATACCGCCACTCATCACAGTGTACAACTCAGATGTTCAGACAGATCGTTTGGGTTGACCAGAGAATATCCACTTGCTGATTCGTATAGACCATCACAAACATAAATTGAACAAGCAGACTTTGAGAAAGAATAGTTGTACATTTCTCGCTGGAGTATTTTTAATTAAGCATTTACAGTAATTCTACGTATGTTAGTTTCACGTGTTACCTGTTTAGGGAATGCACTGGTAAAATACTGACTCATCTGTATATATATTGTTTTAAAAATGTTATATACTGCTCTCATGACATCTCACACAAGTAGTCAGTCTTTAGAACATTATCACAAAGCTGAACTTTCTGTGCTGAAACTAACAACAGCCATTGCCATGGTGCTTTTCATCTACATACCAAATTGAGATCGGACAGACATTTAATGTGATCTTAATGTGATATCCGGATCATGAGGGACGCAGTCCCCGATGCTGACTTCAGAGCCAGCTCAGACAGGTATTTACACAAAATATACCATGCTTGCCCAGTCTTGGTACTGAACTCAGGGCACCAACATGCCAAGTTGATGTGCTAATCGTTGGCATTACACAACCATGCGCCACCTTACTTTAATTTTGAACTTAACTTCATGTTTGACTCTCTTAATTTCTGACCAACCAAGGTGTCTAGCTTGCGGCACACAAATCTGACACAGAATATTCTTACCGACTACCACCGGATTCACCAATTGTTAGACTTAAACACCAGTCATCACTGACACTGACAGTCCGACACCGGCGTGCACTGCACTGCCACTGCACACTCGGTTAATTTTTGGGTATCTTTAATACCCTTTTGATGGCATAAAATTACTGATACATACATTATGCTAACCTATCATTAGGACAATTTATCCCACCGTTTTTTATAGCGTGGGTTCTAAGCAGGACAATGACTGAGTGAGCGGTTCCAGTGGTGTGCGACATACACTACAGCTAGAACAAGCAAGTCAACCAACTAGTAGTAGACTAGTGTCAAGTTTAGCGAGTGTATTTTCAGAATTTCTTGGCCCTATAACGCCTTCAGCAACAAACAATTTCGATCACCATGTTAATGAAGAATTGTATATAACAACAGCATATTTACTGTTTCTTTATAATATACCCACACTTTTCAGAAATATTTGTTTTAGTACTCGTATCCCAGCATAAAAGGCATTCGTATGTAGGCTTGTTCGCATCTGCGCATGCGCACGTAGATGCCAGGACTTGTAGCGTCATGGGAATGCCGAGCTCAAATCTTTTGTTTTTCTTTTTTCAATATTTAATCATGGTTATGAACGAAATTATCACGCCTATCGATATGCATTTAACGAAAACAAGTCATAATTTCAAAAGTTTCTTGAATCTATTTGGCGCGGGAAACCATCGCCTTCGTGATCGCGTTGTATACTTTTGCTGTTGATGCTGAGATAATAATTGGCAAATGTTGTCATACGATCTGCGTAAACTTACATTTCTTTATTGACCATACAATTCAGTATGTATTGTTCACGTTGGCTCCATAGAATGTTGTGAAACAAACACAGTTCTGAAATATAGTAAACTGCCCCATTTTCGCTCAATGCTTCATGCTTTCAGTTTCACGACTTCGGCTTCGCTTTTATGACTCGGTGACGCTACATCATGAGCATGGGCCATGGCATCTTTGTCAGGACGACATTTTTTTTAAACAGCAAATTCTGTTTTGGTTACGTAATGTATAATTTATTCTCCATACAATGAGAGAAAGAGAGAGTTGTTTTATCCACTCGGCAGGTTTCTAACTTCTATTATTATTAAGTTAACCGATTAGTCTCTATTATTATATGTATATATATATAATATATATATATATGTTTGGGTTACAACTAAAACTAATCAGCACTTATGACAGAGGGGTCACATTGAAGAATAGGGGCTTTTAGAACTGTTCGCCCAAACCATTTTAGTTGCTGGCACTTTATGGGCACAGCCAGCGGTCTTGCTTCCCCACCTTTTTCGCCCTTTGGGGGCAAATTTACCCATCTAAGGGAACATTTAAAATTTCTTTAGAGCCAATTATTTCACAAATTACTTCCCCGCCCAGACCATTGGGAAACCAGGTGCCAACTGCCGGCAAACATGAACCACTTATAATCATTCAGAAAGGGGGTGACGAGGCGTCTCAAGCTCATCGTGAGTTTTGCTGATTTGTGTCAAATTTTATTATCCGCGCAAATAACTTGCCCGAATAGTGCCTAATCGTAAATCCTTCAGTCCAACCAGTGGAATGTTTTCCCAAACGGCAAACGAAGGACTTTTTTGCAGGACCAAAATGACTTGCCAATCAGGCATGTTTTGGTTTTTGGGCAAATGTTATGTTAACTTTTTAAGGTTCCAAAAGGGTTTTTAAAAAAACCTTTTAAAAATGGTGTTCTGGTGAAAAAAACCTTTAAATGGACTACAAACACCATTTACACTTACTTCTAAGGCATAACTGGCAATATCTGTGGTTTTGGAACACCTTTTCATGAGACCTGGTCTCATGAACAAACTAAGAACGTTCTTAATGCCAATAAGATGACTGACATAGTTAATGATGTGTTTAGATGTACATAGTAGACTACATATGTGACGATAGATGTTTACACAAACACAAAATGCTAAGTAAGTAACAATTAAAAAATCGCTTTGCGAAACCAGCCACATGACACGATTATACAGTGCACCGCCACACCAATAACATAGAACACCACCTCGTAGATAAAAAGCAAAAGTAAAAATTGCTCGCCTAAATTATTTTGCATATTTAAGAGAGCGATTTATCTCTCACCTGAGTTTTGAAAACATGAAGCACTGTAATAAAATTATAATATTTATTTAGGGCTAGCAGTAGTGTCAGTAACTTCAGGAATAATAATAAACCTATAAAATATTTTTTAAAGAAAATGTTTGCAATCTGGCTGTATTTAATTGATATCACCCTTAGTGCTACTAAAGTGATATTCAGTCTTTTGATGTATGTTGTGTTCAAATTGTTTGTAAAAAAACCTTCACGGTGACATTGTTTCAACCGTCTGTATTTGCTATTCTACTGTGTTAGGACTTCTAAACTCATTGTGTTTTTCTTCATAGGCTTAAAAGGAAATGGCTGAAAGACCAGAAGATTTGAATTTACCAAACTCCGTGGTGACAAGAATCATCAAAGAAGCAGTGAGAATGATTATATTTGAGTGCAGAAATAAATGATCATTCATAATATGTCTAAGTGCACACAAAGTCACATACATTCATGCACGCACAAACACGCACACATGCATGCACACACACACATGCACGCACACACACGCACACATGTACACCCTACCCTGTATGTAGTAAACCTAGAAAAAAATTATATTCAGAAATGAACATTGTGTAATCAATACATTTGTGTACCTAATCGATACATGTGTATGAAATAGTTCTTTATGGTTTTAATTAATAATTTATATTGAAAATAGAATAAAAATTCATGACATACATGGTAAAAATTTGATAAAAATGAACTAAAAATGTATAATTCAAGCAAAATTAATAGTAACAATTAAATTAATAGTACTGAGGATAAAAATAGCATGCAAATTAAATGTTCTTATATGCACTGTACTATAAACTATTTTAAATGATTTAAAAAAAAATTATAGTATTATAGCTGGTTAATGTTTTTTGAGATGTGATAAAAAAGTACATCTGAGTGTGTATCTATCTAATGGTATAAAAGTAAATTAAAGTAATGACAATATTTCTTCCACCACATTTTGTTTATCCATGTTGCTGCTTGACAGAATATTTGAATGTTATGTGCAGCTTCCAGATGGAGTGAATGTCTCTAAAGATGCGAGGTTGGCAATCTCAAAGGCCGCCTCTGTGTTTGTCCTCTATGCCACATCATGGTGAGTGTTAAAATGGTGTGTGTCTGGGTAGATGTAGTGAGGCATTTGTATATTATACCATTAAAAGCATATATTTATATCCACATTTTGATTTTGTGACACAAATATTATCATGATGCAAATAGTTTAACGGTAGAACTATAACATTTGTACATAGCATCTGGGGTTTTTATATTTTGAAATAGTAATATATATTTTATATTGTGTAGCACCACAAAGCATAATAATCTACATTGTCATTATTTAAATTGTACATATTTTATTCCTAACGACTGAAAATGCTGGACTAAACAACTGGTCCAGCAAAATGTAAATCTTAGTTTTATTAATTGATTTGTTTTGCTTTACCATGATTTATATTGTCAGCATGTCGATGACCTAAGTTAGATATCACACAGTATAAAAACCTTGTTATTACTATTATCATTACAGTTGTACAAATGAGTTTCATTTTCAGTGCCAATACATTTGCCGTTCAACACAAGAGAAAGACAATAAGTGCAAATGACGTGCTGGACGCAATGAAAGAGATGGAGTTTGACACATTCCTTGAGCCGCTGAAGTCTAGCCTGGTTGGTGAGTGTTGAGTGAACAGACTCACAGAGTGATGTCTTAAGTCACAAACAAATGAATAGAGGTGAACTGTTTCTGAGATGTCGAGGTGGTGTTTGAATGAACAGGGCTGCCAGGGGGTATAGTCATTTACTCATCTCTTTGCTAGTCACAGGTAGATAACCATGGGACCCTGTAGGAAGATATCTTGAATTAATTGGAAGCTTTTAAACCTCCATTTAATCCCAAACTTGATGCCAACCAATGGTTATATTATAATATATATAATATATATATATATATATATATATATATATATATAATATATATATATATATATATTATTATTTTTTATATATTAAATACATAAATTTACACCGTCCTGTTGCTTCTTTATACCAAACAAGTCAGAAACATTTAACTTCACCCTGTCCTTTTAAAAATTGTAAAAATAGATCTTCCGTGTTCCTGAGATCTGTGAACTCACAGAGGACAATGGATGCAGGACAAAGGACAAAAGAGTGAGGTCATAACTCCATTGGACCTTCGGCTCAAAGGACTAAAAAGGGCTACTATCCTATCCCCTTGACATTTAGCCCCATCTACTGCTCTGTTGAACTTTAACCACACAGACTGCCTTGGTTGACCTTTGACCTCGCAATGTTTCAGCATACAAGAAGGAGCAGCTGGAGAAGAAGGAGGCGAGTGAGAGAAGGAAGAAGGCGAGGGAGGAGGGAGTGATCCCAGAGGGAGTCACGGAGGAGGTGGGAGACAACGACAGCGAAGCTGCGGAGGAAAACGGGAAGGATGAGGAAGAGGAGGACTGAGAGGGAACACAATGCGGGAAGATAGTCGTAAGCGAACCCGACGGGAGATAACTTATGCGAAGGAACCGGAGGGAGGGTGGGAGCCCAGGATGACATATGTAGGGTCACTAGGGTGGTCGTAGTTGTTTTCCCGCTGGGAAGGAAGCAGGTTAAACTCTCGAGGTGACAGAACATTCCTTCAGCTCAAACTTCTGTTGGCTCAGTGAGTCTGTACTGTACATCACAGTTTGTACCAGTTGTGAGAGTTTGAACAACACCTGACAGTCTATACCATGTATGCGAGTTTGTATGAGATTGTACTATATGTGGCAGTTTGTACCACATGTGACATTTTGGACTGTGTGTGACAGTTTGGATCACGTGTGACAGTTTGGACTGTGTGACAGTTTGGACTGTGTGACAGTTTGTACTACATGTGACAGTTTGTACCACATGTGACAATTTGGGCTGTGTGTGGGTTAGGAACAGTTGTCAGAGTTTGTACTACTTGTGAGGGAGAGCATACTACTCATGGTTTTGTTCAACCTCTGAGTTTGCACTGTCATTAAGGTTTTACTACACAATTTGTGAAAGTTTATATTATTTGTATGCCGAAGGGAAACCATGTCGCTGTTTGGTTTGACTAATGCCAAGCTGTGACGTCACAAAGGATCTGTGTAACAGCACTGAGAGGTGTTAGGTGATATTACAACCATCTGACAATAGAACTGCAGAGTCAAATTCGGACGTCCTGTTATGTAACATATGTAACTGGAGCCTGGGGCTGTGTCACAACTGATTGTTGTGTTGCTATTAATATTACATAAATTGCTCGGACTCATGTTAAATAATAATTGTGTCAAAATTTAATTTTTTAGTTTGGTTGCTTTTATACCAAAAACAGCTTCTCTGGTGATATGGATGACACACCAGGAAGCCCCATTCCATTTGGAAGTATAGCTGTGGTCAGCTCTACATACATCCTGACTAGTTTTGTGTGGCACAGCTGATAGTTAATGTATGTAACATCCACTACATGTCAACTGTTACTTTTATTGCCCATTGTGTTATCAATAACTGATTATAAACCAGCTTGATTTCCATATAGCAATGAATATACATTTTATGAGACCAGTGGTTATATAATTGTTGTTGGAGAAACCGTTAAATTAACATATGCATTTTGTTCAGTATAATCTAATGTCATAATACTTATGACATATGGCAAATTACATGTCATGCTTTGTAACATGTGTTACTGTATCATTCATTGTCATGTTCGTAACAGTCACGTCACTGTTAGGACATGTTCATTCACACAACTGCTGGGCACATGCAAGTAGGAACATGCGTGGCTGCTAGGACACATACACATTCACATGTCTGCAGGGCACAATATAAATAGGAACATGTCTGGAGGATACACATTCACATGACTTCCGAATTCATACTCATCTGTTCATGACCATCAGGACATGTTAACAACTACAGCAGGGTCTCGCTATTAAGGTCGCTCTTGGGACAGGCCAAAACTGACCCGAATAGCCAAATGTAATGTGGACTTATATCCTATGCTTGACTTTTATAAAAAAAAAAAACCTAATTGTAAGGTGGCTCTATTACTCAGGTGACTCACAACGTACTCACTTTGACTCATCTGTTCATGGTTGTTCACAACTACTCACTTTTGTTAACAGCTGATCACAGTTTAACCAACAATCTTGTAGCAACTGCAGTTGTAACGTGAACTTTTAAACCCAATAATAAACACAAAGACCATCAGAGACTTAAACTCCATTTAATTAGGGTCCATCTAGAATATACACAACAGAAAGTGTTGTGAACAAAACTTGTAATATCCATCTATAAAAACATACATATTGGCGATTATAGACATTTTCCGGTGTATATACAGCTGTATGTTCATCAGCAGTTGAAGACATTTGGCTTTGACATGACGATAGCCACAGTTTGAGCAGTAACGCTAGGATAGAAAACACAAACCTGGCAGCTGGAATGGTGAAATGTTATACACAAAACATATTGGTATATAACCAATGGGCTTATTGTGATCAATGTATCAGGTTTATTTATTACTTATTTAGTTTGCTAGTGACAGTAAATTGTAAGCTAGATGCTCTGTATTCGACACATTATGCATATATGAATTGCATCAACAGTCCAAATCCAACCACAAAACAATACGAGATTACGCTCTTTAAAAAACATAACATACAAACAACATATTCATAGAACACAAAAATTATAAATTTACTAACTTTAGTTATCTAGGAAAATGCATCACATTTAGACACACAAGTGCATATCAGGGCAGAATGTCTGGGTTGATATTTGATTGGTCAGTTTATAGATTAATCAATGCAACATTTCGGTATCTACAGCACAAAGAATGCCACATAAATGACTGAAACTTTGATTAGTACAAAAAGATTGTGATGATAAACTAAATCGAGCACAACACAGAATGTTGAAAACTAATATTGGCAAGAGTCAAACGATAAATTTAATGTAATTAACTTTGCCAGTTGCTACTGTGTCAACTGTGGGAACAGTGCAAATACCCACCCCAATTTTAAGACGAATACACAACTGGTGGTAATCCAATTATAATGACACATTCACGTCCTAAACGTTTTCCAGGGGTACTGAAAGCTGGTACTGATGTATTGAAGTGAACAAGTAAAAAGGCAATTTTTTATATAGTGCAGAATCCAGTCCTCAGGACTGTTCAAAGCGCTTTACACTTAATTCCCTGACAGACCTGTTCACTCAGACACCATCTCGGCTTCTCTGGGAAGCATCCAGCCATATGCTACCATTAATGCGCGCAGGCTGCTCGTATACATGTCCACCACTATCTACAGCCAGGTACTCATTTATACAGCTGAGTGAACTGGAGCAATGTAGAGTGAAAAAACTTGCCCAAGGTTTTAACACCACAGCACAGGATTCGAACCCGGGTTCTCGTAGTCGAGAGTCCGAAGCTCCTGAACCATTGTGCTCTACTTGTGCAGTGATTCTGGCACGCCAGGATGTGTCAACTAGTGCAGCAGCAATGACTGGCCATTGTATATACACATATCAATGACTGGCTTGGTGCCATTGTATATACACATATCTCCCTTCATGTCATGTTGAAACATTTTCTAATTTTAAATCAAAAACAATTTTAAATACTTCACACCAGTGTGGCATCACCTCAGTTAAAGAACCATCTTGTAAGCCACGACCCAAACAGTTGTCTTTTGGGCGGTAAACTTGTACATCTAACATTTGATTGCACTTTGCTATGTCTGTTAGTATAAAATTAGTCTATTGTTATATATGCGGTGAAATGAAACGAAACGGTACAAATGAAAATATTTACACAAAAGCAATGCCTTTTTATAGAAAATTAAACAAAGGGCATGCATTAGCTGAAATATATTTTATTTGTTATACATATTATGCATGCACCACATACCACACACTTATCTGCAGATAATAACTCTGTACAAACCACCAAATACATCTGTATTAGGCCTTGACAGATGACCAGCAACACAACAGATTTCACAACAGATACATTAAAAAATCATCAATAAACTCAGTTTTCATCATTCCTCTTGAATTTGGCATGATGCAGAGAACATATTATGTGCTATGATAGTTAATATAAAACTGATTAAATGTATCTTGTCCCGAAACGGTGTTTGTGCAATATTTGCATAATAATTACCTTTGACAACAAAACAGCAAACATTAGTAAACATAGACTCTTGTATACCCTTTATAATGAATGACCGCCTAAACCCTCGATGTACAGGCACAGGCAAGTCGCAATCTGCTTACAATACAAATATAGAAGTACATGCTGAATTTGTTTCTGGATAATATATTTTTACGTCCATAGAATAGTTTGTTCTTGGCACATACAGCACTAAACTACATCAGCAGTGTTTGAAAGATAACACGACACCCAATTATTTTTATTTGCTGCCAATTATAATAATTCCACTAACAAGATTAACTAGAACAGTATATCTCACACACACATTCACCATTAAGGCAATGTCCGATGACTTTCATTGGCTGCTAAAATATACTCTGCAAAGGGGACACGTGATTATAACATTTGGTGAACTCAATATTTCATTGCCAATTTTTGTATACAATTATGAGGTACGATCACTGTTGTATTATGCACAATAAAATGTTTATGTATCACAAAAATATGCTATAAAATTTGAATAAGCATCAACCACAATATTCTGCAATAAGACGGTCTTCACCAGTACCAAGAAAGATGACACAATCTGGAAAGCGAAAAAGCAAGTTTGTTTTTGCTCCTGTAGTTTCAAATTCAGGAGTATAATTTCTAAACGATAAATAAACGTGTTACAGCAATGTTGGCCAAAACACAAAGCATATCATTTTTGTTAATTCGATGTCATCTGAGGTGCATAAGTTGGAAGAATTAATGCATAATTTTGGGGCGGTTGTGCAAGTTTACAAAAAACAGCAGCAGCAACATACAAAGTGCCGAGGAGTTGAACCGGTGCTGAATATGTAATGTTTTTATTTTGCGAATTATGCTGGCCAATGAGAATCACCGTAACATTCCTGTTAAACATCCATGCATAGTGACCAGCAGATTCATCATAGCAGATCTGAATATACACAATGAGCACATCACGCTGGTCACCAACACGACAACGTGGACACAGCAATGACCAATAGTTAACTAATTAGTACTTGGGTATGTAGATTCACGAATATAGTTTTCTCCCACAAAAGCTCCAAATTAAATAAGTATTACAAAACAGTGTATTTTGTTTACCTGATAAACAATTGTCAATCACTTCCTAGACACATTACATTTCCAAGGTAAAATATGTTATACAGCAAGCAAATACATTTTATCCACATAGAAACTATTTTCTGCTTCCAAAATCTAGGTCTGAAGAAATCAAAAAATTCTTTGTTTGGTGCAATGTCCAGTTTCACTAAGAGAAAGAGCTCTTAAGACCATCATTAAAAAACCCACTGTTAAGTTAATAATTTTTTCAAAACTGAAATATCCATTACTGAGGAAACAGTTTCCACGACACACCTGCTGGCGCGTCAGTGTTGACAGTTTTCACGCACTCAAGATTACTGTTAAGGATAAAGATTGATTGTAAAGAGCAAAATTGGGCTTAAGAGCTCTGGACAACTGCACATGTCACTGACGACTAAGGCTGTTTGTGCCTCCTCCGAGGGTCAGTGACTGTCAGCCAGGTGACCCAAGTCCAACTGACATATCTTCAGCCAACCACTGGAAACAGCTGCTTGCTGCAGGATTGACTCGTTTTTACGAAATAGCAACCTTTGGTGACAAGGGGCTGAGCCACCGCTGTGATGCGGCAGTTTGTGGGGGGTTACAAAGGGGTCGGTGCAGCGGGCTGCTGCAGGGTGATGCGGTGGATGATAGCACCCCGACAGAGAGGGCACTGGGAGAGGGGCTCGGCGCACTTCACACAGCAACACACGTGGCCACAGTTGAGGAACAGCACCAGCGACTGCAACAACACATGTGACATTAGTGACTGCAACAACAACACAGGTGACATTAGCGACTACAACAACAACACAGGTGACATTTGCGACTGCAACAGGAACACAGGTGACATTAAAGACTACAACAACAACACAGATGACATTAGCGACTGCAACAACACATGTGACATTAGTGACTGCAACAACAACACAGGTGACATTTGCGACTGCAACAGGAACACAGGTGACATTAAAGACTACAACAACAACACAGATGACATTAGCGACTGCAACAACAACACAGGAGGCATGAGAGACTAACAACAACGCTGGTAGCATGAGAGACTGCAACAACTACATAAATGGCATGAGAAACTTCAACAACAATGCAGATGTCATGAGACATTCCAACCATGCAAATGGCACAATATACTGCAGCAACAACGCAAACAGCATGGGACAGTGCAACAACAACACATACATCATGATAGACTGCAACAACATAAGAGATGATATGAGACTGCAACAAAAACAAGCCAGACAGCATGAGAGACTGCATCAACAAAACATGGCACGAGAGACAATGACAACAACAACAAAGACTGCACCAACAGCAAAACAGACAGCACAGTAGCATATCAAATTGTATTGAACTGTATTTATTTCCCACAGACACAACACGTCTGTGTAACAATAATGACTGTAACTAATTTGCTGACAATGTATTGATGCCGTATCATTCAAGAACGTTAACAGTTTTCTAAACCTACAACGAAAACATGTGATATAAAATTTATGCGTTTTCTATATAATCTTTCACCTGGATAAATGCTCTAGTTTGTAACTTTATACAGGCTGCAGAACTCTGACAACACAAATATGACGACAGACTGACGAAAACTAGCGCCAGTCATCGGCTACGTACCACGGCATTCATACAGACGACACACTCGGAGTTGATGCCCCTCGCAGTGACTGCCTGAACCAGAGGGGGTGCGGTGGGCTGGGGCGGGGCGCTAGGACCGGGGGCTGGTTCGTTCTGTCGCAGTGGAGGCGGCGGTCGCACCAGCCACTCGTCCTGTTGACATGAAGACTCCGTTTAGTGCAACTAACATCGTTCACTAAACCAGTGCTAGGCAACATTCATGCCAGACGTTCCACGAGATATTAATTTGAGTTGTTTTGTGTAATGTGACTGTTCACATAACTAGGAACTATGACAGAATACTTTCTGCGAAAAACTTATGTCGGTCTAAAGTCTAATAAAATTGCTAATCTAGAAATAAAAACATTACATTTCTTCTGAGGAATGGTAGATCAAAGGGATACTTTTAGACGTGGAAGGGATTCTTTCATGTCCCATGGTTTACAGTGTACACAATCTTGATAGTATAATTTAATTTGTAGTTACATGCCTTTATTTCATTAGAATTATGTTTTATCAATCACTAATAGCCATGCGAAAACAGATAACATATGCGGATTGAGCACTGGGGATTGCTTATCTCTTGTGACTCACAGATCATGTTAATCCCATCTCAAGTTGAGACATAAAAGAACTGCAGAACATGACAAACCCCTGCCAATTACCACCCTCAGTGTTTGCATAGAATGATCCCCATGTAAATGTTCTGAAAAAGGCTGACTAGTTGAACAAAACCTCACAATAAATTAACTTACTTTGGAGCATTGCTTTTGAAACATACAAAAATAGCCATGTACAATATGTTCCATGTAAAACGTCATAAGGTAAGTACAGTATAAGTCAGTTAATAGAATGTTGTTGAGTGCTGGGTGCAGTTAGAACTCAAACTGGAGTACTTGCCTCAGTTTCACCCATTAGTCGCAGTTTTGTTGCTAGTTTAATCTCGTCCTGTCTTGATTTGTACTTGTCAATCTCCGCGAGAATGGCTCGTCGCAAGCCCAGTTCATGTACGCCCATCTAACAGTAGAACCACTTATCACATCAGCAGAAAGGAATTGACTTTATTCTCTTTCCCAAAGTACAACTCTGTTCAATGGTGTCAACAATGTTTCCATTAAATGCATGTAATGGAATAAGACCCGTATAATGTATACTAAAATATTTTTTAAATCATCATCTAAGGCTATAGTTACAATGATTATTGTAATATATTGCAAATAATTAATCAACTTTAAAAATAATAAATGAATAATAAATATACATTAAAATGAAAATAAAACAACAAGTTGCTAAGATGAACCTCATGATCTACGCTATGTCCCAATACTATGACAACTAAAATAATATACTTGTAAATATTATGATATGAAAACTTTATGGTGATGTCTCATAAAACTGGACACTGAAGGCAAGTTTAAAATAATATAATTATCTTCAGATGCACCTTAAACGTGTTAACATATTCAATCAAATGCAATGAGATAATCTGTCAATAAGCACAACGTGTAACCAATTCTGACTGTGTCTGACCAATGGTATATACTATGACTGTGCCTGGTAAAATATGAAATCTCGTGCTAGAACACTTTCTGCTTATTTTAATGTAATCTCATATATGTCCCTCTGGCCATAGAATTCTTTATGCTGCGATGATAGAAGGCATTATTGCAGGCACATTTGACAAAAATTGGAATTTACTGATCAATGTTTCATACGTATTTCACTGGAGATGATTTTTCTGATTTTCTTAAGTTTGTTTGCATAAATTTGATGGAACATGCGTTAGAGATTTAGTGCTTAGATATTATGGAAATGGATTTGTTCATAGAAATATATGCCTGCAGTTTGCCTTTTGTGTAACCAAATTACTGTAATGAAAGCATCTGTTCAAACATGGTATGTTTCAGCCGTATTAGAAATCTATTTTTGTATCTCAGACCTTTTTTACGCATACTGCATGCACAATGGAATGAAGAAAGTAATCATCTCTGCATAAAATAAATGTTCTTTCTGTTATGGTTGAAGTGCACTGTCTGGACATGTTTAACAGCTTGTCGGTGAATTACACATCTGTACCATATGTTTCCGATGTGCCGAGAATTATTATTATAACCTATTATTTTATTTTTATACACCTGTAACCAGCATTTATTAAAAGTGCTGTATATTTGGGACCAGCTCGTTTGTAGGCGCATACAAACATTGTAAAATATATGGATTCATAAAATATAAATATACATAAATAGATATACATTGTACATAAATATGATACTACATTAAGGTTAAAAGGTAATATACTTAGTAATTACGATACATATTTATAACATATTAAGACATGTGTGTAAACAATTATGGTATACTAAAAAAATAAACATTATAATTATTATATAATAAAAAATAATAATATAATTAAATAAGTTAATCAAGAGTTTAATTATTTTCAGATGTCTGATCGCATGTAATCAGTCGTACCTGTTTCATGTCGGAGTCTGTCAGACAGAGCATTGTTTCTATGGAGATCTTGTTGCAGGCGAAACGAGGAATGTGGTCAGACGCTCCAGCCTTCTCCAGGATTTCAATCACGGAGTACTCCATCTGCTTCGTCTGCAATCACACAAACAACACCTGTAGACCACAGACCCATGGACCAATCCTACACTTGTAGACCACAGACCAATCCAACACCTGTAGACCACAGACCCATGGAAATCCAACACCTGTGGACCACAGACCCATTGACCAATCCAGCAACTGAAGACCACAGACCCATGGATCAATGCAACAACTGTGGATGTTTGACCCACGGACCAGACCAACAACAATAGATGCTAAATCCAATAACCATCTAACAAACGTAGACCATACATCCCAGGAACAAAGCAACAACTGTAGACCATAGATCCACGGACCACAGAGCAATAAATGTAGACCCTAGACCCAGTGTACATCCAACAATACACACGCACGCACGCACACATGCACGCAAGCATGCACACAGTCACATGCACGCAAATGCACACACACACACACACACACACACACACACACACACACAGTGACCACTGCCGTGTGTTGAGTGACCACTACTACTGACCATGTCAATGAGTGCATCAGGCTTGCGGTCCATCAGTCGCTGGTACTGGACGAGCCAATAATCTGTCTGTGTGTCCAGTTTGGCCTGCTCCATCTCCACCTGTCAACCACAACATACAACGTGGCCGTGACAGCAGACAGTGTCATGGTTTACTTTCTTTTGAGTCTTTACTGCTCAATTCAAACTTTATTTATCTACCCATTATTGCTTATATGTAAATATTATAAATTATTATTATTCAGTACTTTTTTCATATATAAGTATAATGTTTAAATGATTTGACTGTTTTTATAACTAGTATATCGATTTTTGTTATATATATTTATTGTGCTTATATATCTGCTACATTGAATGTTTAGGTTATTAGTCTTGTACAGCGCTGTGAGCATTTTATTGGAAATTATGCTTTATCACATAAACATTATTATTATGAGGCCATGATTACACACACATTAAATATACTTTGATCAAATCAAATTAAATTTCACAACAACAATACACATAACGTTATATTGCAATGGAATGTGAAAGATATAAACTTTATTTTGTACGTCCAAACAAAAGTAATTTTTTATATCTACTGAAACAAATACAATCTGAACAAAATATGTAGGTAGGTGGCGCCACGTACCAGCCTCTTTTTGAGTTCGGCTTCCCGCCTTTCCCGTTCTTCCAACAGTTGCATGAGCATTTCAGCCAACTTCTTGCGGTTGGTTGCCAAGATCGTCTGGAACAAAATAATAAATATTTAATTTAATAATAATTATAATAGATTTGAACTCTTGTTATCAGTAATTCGGTAGTTTACTTGAGGCAGGCACAGCACTAAACTAAATGTGTTTATTTTTCACAGACTGGGCAAGAACAGAGCTTTCTATTGATACCCCGTATGCTTGGGTTGGGACTTTATGAATGTATGCATAAATTTATCACAGAAGACATAGTAAACAACCCAAATTTGGGCATCAATTTTGTCACATGTTTTGTCCACCCACATGTAACTAGCTGTTGTTCAATCTGCTCATAAATAAACATACACCATTGTGAAAAATGTGTCAGCTATCCAATGATACCAAATGTGCACGGGTCAGTTACTGATTACGCAAACTAAAAATGTTTTTATGCAAGAAGGTGTCTCGGGTCGATTAATCGGCCATGGCCAGTCGCAGGGTTAATGAGATTAGCAAATGTATGTAATGACAGAATTTCACTGAAACATCTGCTCTGGCCACGAGAAACTCACCATCTGCATTTCTTGGTGGAGCCGTTTCTGTTCGCGCTCCACACAGGTCATGTGACTCAGCTCCGCCTCGACCAACTCTATCTGGCGACTGAGACGAGAGTGTTTCGCGTCCTTCTGTCTCATTAGTTCCTCGAATGCTTTGATCTGTAGCGCCTCCTGGTGACAGGCAACAACAATATTTGTGTAAAATAAAAAAGTGAAAGTAAGTTCTTATATAATCGCAGTGTCCAGTCCTCAGGACTGCTAAAATCAAGGCACCCTTTACACTTTGACTCCCTGGCAGACCTGCTCAGTGGAACACCATCTTAACTTGTCTGGGTAGCATCCAGCCATGCTGCAATCAATGCATGAAGACTATTCGTATACAAATATCTGCCACTGTCTATAGCCAGGTACTCATTCATACAGCTGAGTGAACTGGTGCAATGTAGAGTGAAAATTCTTGCCCAAGGTTCTAACACTGCAGCACAGGACTCAAACTCAGGTCCTCTTACTCGAGGGTCCGACGCTCTAACGACCGAGCCAAGGCATAACTAGTACAGGCTTTTTTTAAACATACATTAAAATGTTTGATCAATATTTTACACACTGACTTATGAAATATTTAACCAAAAGGTATTTCATTCACCAGCCATTGTGAAACAATTTGACTGCAAATATTTTACCTTAAATTCCTACATAAAGTAACTGCATTGTGAGGTGCGTTGATTGGTCGTATGAGCTGGATATACACATTATACACTATATAAGAGCGTACATTTTAAATAAACAGTGTCCAACAGTCCAAGTGAGAATGGCACTGCATAGAATAAATTACTTTTTTGAATGACATTTAATGCATTCCTTTGTTTCTTGTGTATGCATATTTAAATGGAGATAACCTGGTACCATCCATGTTTTGTATTATAACAAATGGCACACTGCGAGCACAGTCTAATCACTGACCTGTTTCACGAGTTCTTGGACGAATGAGTTCCTGTCATCACTCATGCCGTCAAGGACGGATGCCAACTTATCATCCTCTTCTTCATCTCTGCATACAACAGAACAGCATCAGTGAGAGGCAGAAACTTCAAACAAAGTTGTGAGCTACGAGAGCTGCAATTACTTAATTATTATTATTTTAATACTAAAATACTGTTTTTTTCCAGCAGGTGATTACGATTATAAACGATTATACTAATTACGATTGTGAATGCAGGGTAGGCTAGTTTGTGTTCACTTACATCAGTAACACATGCACAGGAACGATCAATCATTACGTGTACTTACAATATTGTATCTACTGTGTTATTATGTATACAATTGATCTGAAATAAATAAAATATCTCTCTATCTCCGTCCGTCCGTCCGTCCGTCCGTCCGTCCGTCCGTCCGTCCGTCCGTCCGTCCGTCCGTCCGTCCGTCCGTCCGTCCGTCCGTCCGTCCGTCCGTCCGTCCGTCCGTCCGTCCGTCCGTCCGTCCGTCCGTCCGTCCGTCCGTCCGTCCGTCCGTCCGTCCGTCCGTCCGTCCGTCCGTCCGTCCATTACGCCCACCCAAACCTTCTTGTCGAAAGATACCATGACTCCTGGATCGTCTACTCTGCTATTTATGAATATCACCAAACCACGTAAGTCAGCGTTTGATGTCTGAATTTAGATAAATCTTCATGATTACTTCTCTGAAATTTTCACTTCAAGTTGTTTGTTCCGCACAGAGACATTACTTTATCTCCAAACGAACAGAACTAACGTATCACGTTTCACATGGAAACCCTTCACATAAACAGTTAGCTAGAGAGGAGCCATCTTACTGCTGCTGGGCGCGTCTGGCGGACATGTCCCTCTCTGTCAGTTGCTCCTGCACCCGTCTCGCAAAGTGTTCGTTTTCTGCCAACATCTGCTGAATACGACCTGCAAATACAACACAAACGTCACCTTCACCGTCACAGACCAGCAGAAGATGTGATGATGAGGATGCACTATCTCGGTAGTTTTAGCTTCTCACATGAATTTTGCTCCATTGCTGTGAGTTTTCTTTGACATGTCTGTAGCGACAACAGTAGACGAGTGCACGTCAGGCAAATTTTGTTTTCAAAATTAATGTTTTAAGAAAGCGAAATGAGTTCCAGGTGAGTGTAAACTAGATATGAGGTGAGTGTGAGGTGAGTGTGAGGTGAGTGTTAGGTGAGTGTTAGGTGAGTGGAGGTGAGTGTGAGGTGAGTGTTAGGTGAGTGGAGGTTAGTGTTAGGTGAGGGTGAGGTTAGTGTTAGGTGAGTGTGAGGTGGGTGTAAGGTGAGTGTTAGGTGAGTGTGATGTGAGTGTGAGGTGAGTGTGAGGTGAGTGTGAGGTGAGTGTGAGGTGAGTGTGAGGTGAGTGTGAGGTGAGTGTGAGGTGAGTGTGAGGTGAGGTTGAGGTGAGTGTAGGTGGTGTGAGGTGAGTGTGAGGAGGTGAGGTGTGGTGAGTGTGAGGTGAGTGTGAGGTGAGTGTGAGGTGAGTGAGGTGAGTGGGTGAGTGAGTGTGGTGAGTGTAGGTGAGTGTGAGGTGAGTGTGAGGTGAGTGTAGGTGAGTTTGAGGTGAGTGTGAGGTGAGTGTGAGGTGAGTGTGAGGTGAGTGTGAGGTGAGGTGTGAGGTGAGTGTGTAGGTGAGTGTGAGGTGAGTGTGAGGTGAGTGTGAGGTGAGTGTGAGGTGAGTGTGAGGTGAGTGTGAGGTGAGTGTTAGGTGAGTGTTAGGTGAGTGTGTGAGGTGAGTGTGAGGTGAGTGTTGAGGTGAGTGTGAGGTGAGTGTGAGGTGAGTGTGAGGTGAGGTGTGAGGTGGGTGTGAGGTGAGTGTGAGGTGAGTGTTGAGGTGAGTGTGAGGTGAGTGTGAGGTGAGTGTTAGGTGGAGTGTGAGGTGAGTGTTAGGTGGGTGTGAGGTGAGTGTGAGGTGAGGTGTGAGGTGAGTGTTAGGTGAGGTGTGAGGTGAGTGTTAGGTGAGTGTTAGGTGAGTATGAGGTGAGTGTTAGGTGAGTGTGAGGTGAGTGTGAGGTGAGTGTTAGGTGAGTGTGAGGTGAGTGTTAGGTGAGTGTTAGGTGAGTGTGAGGTGAGTGTGAGGTGAGTGTGAGGTGAGTGTTAGGTGAGTGTGAGGTGAGTGTTAGGTGGGTGTGAAGTGAGTGTGAGGTGAGTGTGAGGTGTGAGGTGAGTGTTAGGTGAGTGTGAGTGAGGTGAGGTGTGTAGGTGGAGTGTGAGGTGAGTGTAGGTGGTGTGGAGGTGAGGTGAGTGTAGGTGAGTGAGTGTTAGGTGGGTGTGAGGTGAGTGTGAGGTGAGTGTTAGGTGGGTGTGAAGTGAGTGTGAGGTGAGTGTTAGGTGGGTGTGAGGTGAGTGTGAGGTGAGTGTTAGGTGGGTGTGAGGTGAGTGTGAGGTGAGTGTTAGGTGGGTGTGAGGTGAGTGTGAGGTGAGTGTTAGGTGGGTGTGAGGTGAGTGTGAGGTGAGTGTTAGGTGAGTGTTAGGTGAGTGTTAGGTGAGTGTGAGGTGAGTGTTAGGTGGGTGTGAAGTGAGTGTGAGGTGAGTGTGAGGTGAGTGTGAGGTGAGTGTGAGGTGAGTGTGAGGTGAGTGTGAGGTGAGTGTGAAGTGAGTGTGAGGTGAGTGTGAGGTGAGTGTTAGGTGAGCGTGAGGTGAGTGTGAGGTTAGAGTGAGGTGTGAGGACTTACTGAGGACATCTTTCTTGCGGAGGTTTGCCTCCTCCTCCTGCCTCACCAACATCCACTGCTCCTCCCTCATCCTGCAACATACACCCCTGTACAACGACCACACCCCTCTATCATGACCACACCCATGTACAATGACCACACCCCTGTACCATGACCACACCCATGTACAACGACCACACCCCTCTATCATGACCACACCCCTGTACAACGACCACACCCCTCTATCATGACCACACCCATGTACAACGACCACACCCCTGTACCATGACCACATCCCTGTATCATGACCACACCCCTGTATCATGACTACACCCATGTACCATGACTATACCCCTGTATCATGACTACTACTGTATCATGAATATACCCCTGTATCAGGCCCACACCCCTTTATCATGACTACACCCCACAGCCGTGTAACATGACCACACAGCTGTAGCATCTCTTGTAGAGAGACCACACCCCTATAATATGACAACACCATACCACGACCACACCCTTTAACACGATCACACACCTGCAGCATAAGTACTCTTGCATAACACATTCACATAGTTATAAAACACAGATCTGTGTAATAGAACCGTACCTCTGTAATATGTATATACATATGTAAAATGACCAATGTAATACATATACAACATAACTATAGCACTGTAGTGCACACACACCTCTGTATAACTTACACACACCTTGCTCATGTGCACTCTCACAGACAAACACACTTAACTGCCACGCCTGTCACACACACACACACACACTCCACACACACACACACACTCACACACATACAAACACACTCACACACACACACTCACACACACACTCTCACACACACACACACACGCATGCCACACACACACACACGCACGCACGCACGCACGCACGCACGCACGCACGCACGCACACACACTCTCACACACACTCACACACTCTCACACTCTCACACACACACGTACGCACGCACGCACGCACGCACGCAAGCACGCACGCACGCAAGCACGCACGCACGCATGCACACAACCACAATCGCCCACTCCCTCCTGCGCTGCCCTACCTCTGTGTCTCCAACTTCTCCAGGATATGCTCCGCCTTCTCCGCTTGTTGATTAACTTCCAGCAGCTTCTGCACCAGTTGCGTGGCGTTCTCCTCCGCTGAAACAACGCCAAACTACTTTACACTTTAGGCCCCAGCCACCAGCAGAAGCTCTGTGAACGTCCCGTCGCCTGCTCCTCAAAATGCCCCAACACCGTCATTTAGCCTTGGCAAAACACGCTGGTGACATCTGCTTCAAAATCACTCAGACATGTCACGTTTTGTGTGTTTAATTGATCAGTGCAGTAGTGTACTGAGAACCACCTCACGTGGAATTCAATAATAGTTCAAAACAGGCACAACTTGTGATATTAGCAAACGCGATACAAACAATGTCAGTGAAAAAAGTAGCTGCATTCATGCCTGGGTGACTTCATGGGACTTAATCATGTTCTAGAAAATAACATGCATCACATGACAAATGTGGCTCTCTGAGTCGCACAGGACACACAATTCCCAATGTTTAAAGCCAGGTTTTTACAGGTCGTCATTCCAAAGAGGCTTTGTAAGCACTGTTTCTAAGGTGGTTGAGACTAGCAACATGTTTGCATTTATAGTATTTTAATTACACTGCACAAATTTAAATTTATCACCAAGTGCAATTGTTTGCAGGAATAAAATAATAGTAAAACGGAGAAACTTCACTTCACTGCACAACCCAAGAGGTTGCCCCAGAGTCAGATACAGATGGTCACTGTTTTTTCAGATATGCAAATACCTACTTCTAGCACGGAGAAATTATTGGCCTGTGACACTGGATTCTGAACTCATAACCCTGGTATTTACATCACTGACAGTCTATTTATTAGTTGAAACTGTACAATGGATATGAAATACATTGTTCACGGCTCCAAGATTCTGATGTTTCATAAGAAATTAACTTACTTCATGTAATGGATACCTGCCAACTATCCTAGATTTTCTGCATGTCTCCGAGATTTTTGTGAATCTCACAAACCCCCAGAATAGAAACAAATCTCCCGGATTCTCGCATCAGATCTCGAACAGCACATTGTTCATAAATACAGTCTAACAAGACAGAGATTTGCGTCTCATAATATAAAATAGACCGGAACTGTTGAGACACACGTAAAACTCAAAAAAGATGACAGAGCTAGTAATATCAGTCATCATGGCTACCATTAATTTCACAGTTTATGCTTAACTCGGTGTAATTTTCTGTTGTCAAATGCAAACAAACTTACCTATTTTTAAAGTGGCGAGTAATTTGTCTGTGTCAGAATCCTTCTGGTGTTGCACACTGTCAAGTTTCAACTTCAGCCGAGCTTGGTCCTGCAACAGAAACGTTTCAACTCTGTTCAACTTGGTTTTAAAATTATTGCCAAAAGCACAGCAGTCTTTATTAAAGTAAATACACAGTTTATACACAATTTGCTTTAAAGTCTGAATACAATACATACACACACCAGAACACTTTGTCTGTGGAACATATAAATCATTTATTCAGTTAATAACTCGTGATCACTGAATCGTGTTTCAAAAGAATATTAAGGTATAATAATGACAAAGTGACAACTGGTGGGAAAAGGCGAAGAAGAAGAATGACAAAGCCTGTTCAGTTCTGGTGGACCTGTACAGTACTGATGGACCTGTTCAGTTCTGGTGGACCTGTACAGTACTGGTGGACCTGTTCAGTTCTGGTGGACCTGTACAGTACTGATAGACCTGTTCAGTTCTGGTGGACCTGTACAGTACTGATGGACCTGTTCAGTTGTGGTGGACCTGTACAGTACTGATGGACCTGTACAGTACTGATGGACCTGTTCAGTTCTGGTGGACCTGTACAGTACTGATGGACCTGTTCAGTTCTGGTGGACCTGTACAGTACTGATGGACCTGTTCAGTTGTGGTGGACCTGTACAGTACTGATGGACCTGTACAGTACTGATGGACCTGTTCAGTTCTGGTGGACCTGTACAGTACTGATGGACCTGTTCAGTTCTGGTGGACCTGTACAGTACTGATGGACCTGTTCAGTTGTGGTGGACCTGTACAGTACTGATGGACCTGTTCAGTTCTGGTGGACCTGTACAGTACTGATGGACCTGTTCAGTTCTGGTGGACCTGTACAGTACTGATGGACCTGTTCAGTTCTGGTGGACCTGTACAGTACTGATGGACCTGTTCAGTTGTGGTGGACCTGTACAGTACTGATGGACCTGTTCAGTTCTGGTGGACCTGTACAGTACTGATGGACCTGTTCAGTTGTGGTGGACCTGTACAGTACTGATGGACCTGTTCAGTTCTGGTGGACCTGTACAGTACTGATGGACCTGTTCAGTTCTGGTGGACCTGTACAGTACTGATGGACCTGTTCAGTTCTGGTGGACCTGTACAGTACTGATGGACCTGTTCAGTTGTGGTGGACCTGTACAGTACTGATGGACCTGTTCAGTTCTGGTGGACCTGTACAGTACTGATGGACCTGTTCAGTTGTGGTGAACCTGTAGAGTACTGATGGACCTGTTCAGTTCTGGTGGACCTGTACAGTACTGATGGACCTGTTCAGTTCTGGTGGACCTGTACAGTACTGATGGACCTGTTCAGTTCTGGTGGACACGAGGTGGTGCGTGTTTGACCATTACCTGAGCGAATTGTTCCACGAGGCGGTGTGTGTTTGACCATTACCTGAGTGAGTTGTTCCACGAGGTTGTGTGTGTTTGACCATTACCTGAGTGAGTTGTTCCACGACCTGAGCGAGTTGTTCCACGAGGTGGTGTGTGTTTGACTGTTACCTGAGCGAGTTGTTCCACGAGGTGGTGTGTGTTTGACCATTATCTGAGTGAGTTGTTCCATGACCTGAGCGAATTGTTCCATGAGGTGGTGTATGTTTGACCATTACCTGAGCGAGTTGTTCCACGAGGTGGTGTGTGTTTGACCATTATCTGAGTGAGTTGTTCCATGAGGTGGTGTGTGTTTGACTGTTACCTGAGCGAGTTGTTCCACGAGATGGTGTGTGTTTGACTGTTACCTGAGCGAATTGTTCCACGAGGTGGTGTGTGTTTGACTGTTACCTGAGCGAGTTGTTCCACGAGGTGGTGTGTGTTTGACTGTTACCTGAGTGAGTTGTTCCATGAGGTGGTGTGTGTTTGACTGTTACCTGAGCGAGTTGTTCCACGAGATGGTGTGTGTTTGACTGTTACCTGAGTGAGTTGTTCCATGAGGTGGTGTGTGTTTGACCATTATCTGAGTGAGTTGTTCCATGAGGTGGTGTGTGTTTGACTGTTACCTGAGCGAGTTGTTCCACGAGATGGTGTGTGTTTGACTGTTACCTGAGCGAGTTGTTCCACGAGGTGGTGTGTGTTTGACTGTTACCTGAGCGAGTTGTTCCATGAGGTGGTGTGTGTTTGACTGTTACCTGAGCGAGTTGTTCCACGAGGTGGTGTGTGTTTGACTGTTACCTGAGCGAGTTGTTCCACAAGGTGGTAAGTGTTTGACCATTACCCGAGCGAGTTGTTCCACAAGATGGTGTGTGTTTGACTGTTACCTGAGCGAATTGTTCCACTAGGTGGTGTGTGTTCGACCGTTACCTGAGCGAGTTGTCCCACGAGGTGGTGTGTGTTTGACCATTACCTGAGCGAGTTGTTCCACGAGGTGGTGTGTGTTTGACAATTACCTGAGCGAGTTGTTCCACGAAGTGGTTTTTGTTTGGGTTTTGATTTTGCCATTACCTGAGCGAGTTGTTCCACGAGGTGGTGTGTGTTTGACAATTACCTGAGCGAGTTGTTCCACGAAGTGGTGTGTGTTTGACCATTACCTGAGCGAGTTGTTCCACGAGGTGGTGTGTGTTTGACAATTACCTGAGCGAGTTGTTCCACGAAGTGGTGTGTGTTTGACCATTACCTGAGCGAGTTGTTCCACGAGGTGGTGTGTGTTGGTCACTTTCAGTGCGGCCACAGCTGCCTGCTGCTGTTCGTCCTCTCGCAGCTGTCGCTCCAGCGCCACACACTCCTCAGTACGTCGTCTCTGTCGGACAATGACTCAATCATACAACACACTGTCCACAGCTCCAACACACAACCAGACCAGATGGAAAGAACTAGACGTTCTTTGTAGCCAATGTTGAAACATACAACATCCTGTGGATCCTGTTAATGCTTTGATGGGACATGAAAGAGGAATGTTTAAGTAAACAAAGCCTGCCATCATTCCACCTGACTGTGCCGTGTCACGTGTCACCTGTGTGTCATCTAGATCCGGTGTAGTCAGGTCGAGAAGTCGCATGTCTCAATTGTTTGCTCTAAAGTAAGTTTATTTCTTGCTGTCTATTAACTGTGGTCATTAACAATCAGAAGTCTTGTAACGGAGTCAGACCTCGTGTCAACTATCAGAAGTCTTGACATTTGGTCAGACCTGGTGTCAACAATCAGAAGTCTTCACACAGGCTCAGACCCGGTGTCAACAATCAGAAGTCTTGACACTGGGTCAGACCTGGTGTCAACAATCAGTAGTCTTGACACAGGGTCAGACCCGGTGTCAACAATCAGAAGTCTTGACACTGGGTCAGACCTGGTGTCAACAATCAGTAGTCTTGACACAGGGTCAGACCCGGTGTCAACAATCAGTAGTCTTGACACTGGGTCAGACCTGGTGTCAACAATCAGTAGTCTTGACACAGGGTCAGACCCGGTGTCAACAATCAGAAGTCTTGACACTGGGTCAGACCTGGTGTCAACAATCAGTAGTCTTGACATGGGGTCAGACCTGGTGTCAACAATCAGTAGTCTTGACACGGGGTCAGACCTGGTGTCAACTATCAGACGTCTTGACACAGGCTCAGACCTGGTGTCAATATTCCTTTCCGCAGCTGGAAGTGACACTCACTTCCAATTCAGGAAGTGGAGTTGTCTTAAAAGTTGTCTCGAGTTGGAGTTGGACTGTTTTGATTGTGATGGATTATTCTGAAACCACTTTTTCTCAGGATTTCTTCAATTAGAATTGAATGTATTGAACTGAAATAAGATGGAATGGGGATAATTTTTAAGAATGGACTACACTTGGAATTATGACTGACCAAATGGAATTGACCATGATTTTTATAACTGCTATATGTTTGAAATATCTCAAATTTTGCAACCAACTTCTTGATTTCCATTGTTGATTTTACATGCAATTTTGAACACATGCGTGAACATTTGAACATGTTCATAGATGCATGCATGTTCATGCTCACCAATGCCACATGCATATACCTGTATAAATTCAGCCAAACTATTGTACTCCTCAAGACACCTTAGTGATAGGCACTCTTGAAGATGTGGAAACAATATCAAGTTTAAATGATAAGCTTCACAAATTTGGATGTTAAATTGTAAGATGCTTCATTCACAAGTCTCAGGATCGCTCAAAGCGTTACTTCCCTGTCAGACCTGTTCAATCAGACACCATCTCAACTTCTCTGGGAAGCATCCAGCCATATGCTACAATTAATGCGCGAAGGCTGCTCGTACACATATCCACCACTGTCTATAGCTAGGTACTCATTTATACAGCTGAGTGAACTGGAGCAATGTAGAGTGAAAAAACTTCCCAAGGTTTAACACCACAGCACAGGATTTGAACCTGGGTTCTTTTAATCGAGAGTTTGAAGCTTTACCCCTGAGCCATTGTGCCAATTCTTTCTATTGATAAGGATGGTCAGGACAGATTACCTGCCAGTGGTTTATTTTATCAAAAACTAACCACATATTTACAGCACAACTGAAAATGTATATAATGGGCAGAATTCTCACGCACATTTTCTGTTTTCTGTTCACTCGTTCCCTCCCATTTTTATTCCAAGTGAACCCTTCACCCATCCACATCTTTTCTCAGATTATTGAATTTTTTCTCAAAATCATATAGCATAATCATGACTGCACAAATACGAGTGAGTGTTTAACTTGCATATTAGTTGCAGGTTGGAAAATGAAAAACAACACTGAATAAACACTACAGTAACTACCTGTACACAAACAACAAAACCTACAAATAATGGAAAAAGCACATCAGTCCAAAGGAAAGACCAATGTAAAAGACATATTACATGTGACAGGTAATTATGGTTGTCACCTTTAAAAAAAATGTGGTGTTGCATAGTGCATGAGTTAAGGCTGTACTTCTTGAAAAGCTAAAGCTCACTCTTCTACTTCAAAGCTAAAGTTGTTCCTTGATTGAATTCATTTGCTAATCCCGTTTTCGATAAAAAAATTTTTTTATTTAGTTTTGGTGAAGTCATCAGATGTACAACCATTTTTAACTGGATGCAGCAAACATTTAAAAAAGCTGTCTGTCTCTAGTGTAACAGAATGCCATTACTTCCTTCCCACATTTCTCAATCTATTGGACAAGGTACCATTTTGTGATTTATGCAAAAATATGTGTTTTTAAATTATTCATGATTACCTTGGGGGTAAGTTATATACCTGACTGATGTTAACAATGCATAAAAAATGTCTTAATCTAATTCCAGAAACGAGTGAAAGGAGTTATGTGTAAAAGCATAAAAGTCCTGGGTAAACATTTACCTGCATATTTTCATACTGCTTCAGTTGAGCCTACAAAACAAAACGACAACATCGACAATACTACAAGCCAACTAGGTGGATGACACAACGCAATGTCACAATGCAATGTCACAAAGTGACACCACAATGCGATGCCACACTGCAAGTCACAAAGTGATGTCAAAATGCACAATATATTTTGTTGAAATGGCATGTCAAAATGCAATGTCACACTGTGATGTCACAATGTAAATTCACGATGCGGTGTGATCAATGTGCAATAAGTAAGCAGCACAAACAACAACGACAACAATGGAAAACGAGGAATTGTGCAACTGTTGCCAATATCTGCCAGTACTTCGCGTGTATGATCTGTCTGAAACTGAGGCTGGGATCTCAACTAGACCTAACATCTTAATTACTCATTACACACGTGTGGCATTTCACAGGTAAGCAGTAAACAGTGAGACATGTCTGGTTATGAAGACATAACAGGCACTGACAGCCACCAGTTGTGTGTGTCCGGAAGGTCTGAGTATTTTTGCAAGCACTGAACTGTAACCAATCAGAAACAGACATATCACCTCACTGATGCACACAACTAAATGTATGTATCTAGACGAGGTCTCCATCGGCCAACACTGCACGATTCCTCGTTGTAAGATGAAGATCTGATCACTACAAGTGCGATAGTAATTATTTACCTTTGTCGTTATTATCTTAATTGTTACAATAATCTTAATCCTTGTGATAACAGACCCATTAACTGTTGGTCAGCTAGTTTCATTAGCCTGGACAGTGATCATCTGTCCAGTCCCTCCCTGAAGGTCAACACTGGACACCAGACTTGTCATCAGCAACATCTATTTCCACCCCAGTTCAAGGTGTTGTTCCCAGTTGCTGATATTTATTTACCAACTCACACTGGTTGCACCCGCAACCCAAAAATACTCTTTAAAACGTTGACAACTGTCGAGACTGCCCTGTCAGTCTGTAGCTGTGACATGACACAACATATTCAAACAACCATCACTAGATTATGTACAAACATTTACTATTTCTACGGTTACGCAAGTCACATGCAACTGACAATTTAGTAATTAGTACACATTCCTTGCTGCTCCCTTTCCAACGTATTCTGTATGAATATACACACATCGATGATTGTGAACAATCTGGGTGTTTTTCAAAATGCCCATTATGGTCTCGGACGGAATTGACAAATTCATGGTTTTATGGATAGATATTTAGATAGGGATAGAAGAAAGAGTGATATATGGTTGGATAGATGTTTAGATAGGGATAGAAGAAAGAGTGATATCTGGTTGGATAGATATTTAGATACGGATAGAAGAAAGAGTGATATCTGGTTGGATAGATATTTAGATACGGATAGAAGAAAGAGTGATATCTGGTTGGATAGATATTTAGATACGGATAGAAGAAAGAGTGATATCTGGTTGGATAGATATTTAGATACGGATATAAGACCACTTCTTACCACACCAGACACCAGGGGATCATTTCACCAACACTGTTAAGAGTCCTTAAATCTGATTTTATTCTTTAAAATCAGTGTTGATCCTTAACAGCGATATTGAATATGAAACTTCCAACACAGTGACATGCCAGTGGGACATTGTTGCCGGTTGTCATGGAATTAGTGCCAACGGTAATATGGCAATGGATATTTGGGTTTCTAAACAAATTATTAAATTTAACGATGGATTTTGTTTTTAAGGATGAATTTTCCTTAAGAGCTCTTTATCTGAGTGAAATGGTCCCCTGATATCAATGTTAACCCTTTTCTCCTGGCCACCCCTTTAATAGTTTTGATGTTGGATTCTGATGGAATTAAATTCCCACTTTGTTGCATTTGATTATTTATTTCATGAAAGTTACACGAGAAAATGCTAAAAACTTATTGTCACCAAGACCCAGAGAAGGTAACAGATAACTGGCTTGGTAATTGATATTTTTTCAGATTAACCCCTTTTTAGACCCCCGGGCTTTTTCTTTGGTGTTGGAAGGAAATGGCTTGGTGTCAGACAAAATCATCATTTTCATCCCTGTAATCCACAATTATATAATACTATAATTACTACATTCCTAATTATAATTTTACGTAGTTAGAATTTGGTAACTTTATAATTACATTCGTAATTATAATCTTATGTAGTTAGGGTGCAATTGGAGGTTTTTGTAGAGTTTTTGAAGGGTTAAGTTGGAGGTTTGAGTTTTGTATGGCCCACGTTGATAGATAAACCACATACTCATGTTTTGTACTATGGTACACAGGGTAGCTCTTACCACCCAAAATGATTTCCCGCAAACCACAATAACATTACTGCCCAATTTCCTCACAAAAGAATTTACATTGATTAGATAGGAACGACTCAAACCAAATACATTTTGAGCATAACAGTGACACCCGGTGCCAAAGATGGTCAAATTTGAAAAATTATAAAAAATATACCGTGGTTCTGTGCTCATCAAATCAGGGTGAGATATCCTGTAAATGGTATGGTCTTTATGTTTGGGCAATGATTGTCCAAGTATTTCCATGCCCCCCCCCCACTTTAATGGTGTACTTACAGTGAGGTCGGGAAGGTCAGGTTCAAAGGTCTGATGACTCTGACTTGAGACAATTGGTTTGACTGGCTCGAGCACTCGAAGCACATACTTGGAGGGTGGGATGTACTCCAAGTCACACTCTGCAGGTCAGAAAAAATAACAAAATAAAATAATATAGATATTATAATTTTAATATAATAAAGCATTCCTTTAGCATTAAAATGATGAATATATTCATATTTTTATGACCAATGTTACCGAAGTTATGATTTTTATAAGAACAGCATGCTACAGAGGATTTTTATGGCCACTTGTGGGATTAAGGATATTTTCAAATTGCAAAAAATGCCACTGAATGAGAGTGTAGGACAGCTACTTTGTTCATATTTGGTGAGAGTGTAGGACAGCTACTTTGTTCATATTTGGTGAGAGTGTAGTGGACAGCTACTTTGTTCATATTTGGTGAGGGTGTAGGACAGCTATTTTGTTCATATTTGGTGAGAGTGTAGAGGACAGCTACTTTGTTCATATTTGGTGAGAGTGTAGAAGACAGCTACTTTGTTCATATTTGGTGAGAGTGTAGAGGACAGCTACTTTGTTCATATTTGGTGAGAGTGTAGAGGACAGCTACTTTGTTCATATTTGGTGAGAGTGTAGAGGACAGCTACTTTGTTCATATTTGGTGAGAGTGTAGAAGACAGCTACTATGTTTGTCTTTGGTGAGAGTGTAGAGGACAGCTACTTTGTTCATATTTGGTGAGAGTGTAGAGGACAGCTACTTTGTTCATATTTGGTGAGAGTGTAGAGGACAGCTACTTTGTTCATATTTGGTGAGAGTGTAGAGGACAGCTACTTTGTTCATATTTGGTGAGAGTGTAGAGGACAGCTACTTTGTTCATATTTGGTGAGAGTGTAGAGGACAGCTACTTTGTTCATATTTGGTGAGAGTGTAGAGGACAGCTACTTTGTTCATATTTGGTGAGAGTGTAGAGGACAGCTACTTTGTTCATATTTGGTGAGAGTGTAGAAGACAGCTACTTTGTTCATATTTGGTGAGAGTGTAGAGGACAGCTACTTTGTTCATAATATTTGGTGAGAGTGTAGAGGACAGCTACTTTGTTCATATTTGGTGAGTGTGTAGAGGACAGCTACTTTGTTCATATTTGGTGAGACTGTAGAGGGCAGCTACTTTGTTCATATTTGGTGAGAGTGTGGAGGAGAGCTACTTTGTTCATATTTGGTGAGTGTGTAGAGGGCAGCTACTTTGTTCATATTTGGTGAGAGTGTAGAGGACAGCTACTTTGTTCATATTTGGTGAGAGTGTAGAAGACAGCTACTTTGTTCATATTTGGTGAGAGTGTAGAAGACAGCTACTTTGTTCATATTTGGTGAGAGTGTAGAAGACAGCTACTTTGTTCATATTTGGTGAGAGTGTAGAGGACAGCTACTTTGTTCATATTTGGTGAGAGTGTAGAGGACAGCTACTTTGTTCATATTTGGTGAGAGTGTAGAAGACAGCTACTTTGTTCATATTTGGTGAGAGTGTAGAAGACAGCTACTTTGTTCATATTTGGTGAGAGTGTAGAAGACAGCTACTTTGTTCATATTTGGTGAGAGCGTAGAGGACAGCTACTTTGTTCATATTTGGGAGTCTGTAGAGTACAGCTACTTTGTTCATATTTGGTGAGAGCGTAGAGGACAGCTACTTTGTTCATATTTGGGAGTCTGTAGAGTACAGCTACTTTGTTCATATTTGTTGAGAGTGTAGAGGACAGCTACTTTGTTCATATTTGGTGAGAGTGTAGAGGACAGCTACTTTGTTCATATTTGGTGAGAGTGTAGAGGACAGCTACTTTGTTCATATTTGGTGAGAGTGTAGAGGACAGCTACTTTGTTCATATTTGGTGAGAGTGTAGAAGACAGCTACTTTGTTCATATTTGTTGAGAGTGTAGAGGACAGCTACTTTGTTCATATTTGGTGAGACTGTAGAGGACAGCTACTTTGTTCATATTTGGTGAGAGTGTAGAGGACAGCTACTTTGTTCATATTTGGTGAGAGTGTAGAGGACAGCTACTTTGTTCATATTTGGTGAGAGTGTAGAAGACAGCTACTTTGTTCATATTTGGTGAGAGCGTAGAGGACAGCTACTTTGTTCATATTTGGGAGTATGTAGAGGACAGCTACTTTGTTCATATTTGGTGAGAGTGTAGAGGACAGCTACTTTGTTCATATTTGGTGAGAGTGTAGAAGACAGCTACTTTGTTCATATTTGGTGAGAGTGTAAAGGACAGCTACTTTGTTCATATTTGGTGAGAGTGTAGAGGACAGCTACTTTGTTCATATTTGGGAGTCTGTAGAGTACAGCTACTTTGTTCATATTTGTTGAGAGTGTAGAGGACAGCTACTTTGTTCATATTTGGTGAGAGTGTAGAGGACAGCCACTTTGTTCATATTTGGTGAGACTGTAGAGGACAGCTACTTTGTTCATATTTGGTGAGAGTGTAGAGGACAGCTACTTTGTTCATATTTGGTGAGACTGTAGAGGACAGCTACTTTGTTCATATTTGAGAGTCTGCAGAAAACAGCTACTTTGTTCATATTTGGGAGTCTGAAGAAAACAGCTACTTTGTTCATATTTGGGAGTCTGAAGAAAACAGCTACTTTGTTCATATTTGGCAGTCTGCAGAACAAATGGAGAATGCCATCCACAACGGTATTCTGGCAGCAAAGTCAAAGTATCCATTTTGATAAGTGGAACTATTTTACACCTGTCCATGAATAAACATACTGAGACTTACTTGAGCAGAGGAACTTCATGATACTCTCTGTGCCTTCCATGCACACAACTGAAATAGAAACAATAAAGACTGTTTAATAAAGTGGCCAGTCATAATAGACAGACTGTGCACAGGTCAAACATGGCACAGATTATACTTAAGAAATAACTAGATGCCGAACCTCAGGTATTAAAAAAAATGCTAATGGTACATTCAAATTTGCTGCAAAGGCAACGGTAAATTCTTATATAGCCCAGAAGCCTGTCCTTGGAATTGCTTAAAGCACTTTACAATTAACTTCCTGGCAGACCTGTTCAATTGAAAACTATCTTGAGTTTTTCTTTGACTTTCCTGTGAAGCTTTTATTAATGCAAGAAAAATACCATACATATTAAGTGTCCCATATTTGGCAGGAGACTCCCGCAATTATGTCAAATCTCCCGAAAATATTAAACTTACTTGCATAAATTCTAACAATGCAAAAGCTAACCATGAGTATTAGTTTATTCAAAAACAATCACTTTCAATATTTTTGTAACAATTCTCAGTAGTATCTAAATTTCATCAAACCCTAATGTATGTAGCCAACAACATTAGAACTGCAAACATTTCCCTTCTGAAACACTAATGTCATCTGCCTACCTGCCGGGGGGTTGTTCATAAGGGGTGCATCTAGAATGAGGCTGTCGAGGGTGCGAACTTGACACAAGTGCTGTGGTAGTTCAGTCACTAGATTTGATGACACATCGAGGGTTCGTAGACTTTGCATTTCACACATTGAATCCGGAATCATGTGTATTTTGTTACCTGAAAGTTTGAAATACCAGTCAACAATGGCAGAAGCTGACCAGTTAGATCTTGGATAATTGAGATTTTATGTAAATTTATTATGTGCACTAGAAATCCTACCAGCGCATGCAAAAGTCACCAAGATATGAGTGTACGTAGTTTTGTGCATTTTTAGAGTCTGTGTCCTACTACATGTACTGCAAGTTTTGCTCATCTTAAAGATAACTGAATTATGCACAAGGCTGTACTAAACCCACTAATCACCTTTAAAATGAAACAAGAGAAAAACTCTCTGTCTGGGTCTATTTGCATTGATTGTTATACACATCTATGACAAATGTCAGAGGTGTTTGTCATTGAAAAGCCTACAGACACAGGAATGAATGACAAATGCTTCCTACAAGTTTTAGATGTGATAGTTCTAAACTGCCTGGATGAGGGCAGAAGGATGTATTTGTCATGTAAATTTAGAATTTGAGTGGCTCTTTGAAGTAGCTAGTTTACATACAGAGCAGCGAGAGTGGATGGTTTAACACTGATCACTTTACTATTGATGTTTACAACGCGCTGCAAATTATTCTTGTCTTTCTGACGGACTTTCCCAAACCAAAACATAAGAGAAAAGATTAAAAGACTGTGGATACAAGACTTATAAAAGTTGGTCATTGATTGGTTTGGCCAAACTTATGATCAATTACGAATATATAACATACTCCCAGCACTAGGTGGCGCTACCTTTGAGTAGGAGTGTTTGTAGTTGATGTAGTTTGCCGATGCCAGGCGGCAGACTCTTGAGTCGGTTCTGTTCCACATTGAGCACTTGCAGGCTCTGGAGTAGCTCTATGCCATCTGGCAGGTGAGTCAGTTCATTGCAGTGCAGGTCCAGCACCTGTATGCAGACAACCACCCATATTATCAGCCACAGGCCCCGTAACAGCATGCAACCTCCTAGTCTCGTTTAACTGACTCCCGCTCGGCTGTGTAACTTTGCCGAAAAGGTAGTCTGGTCACCTAGCAGACTTTTAAATGTTACCTGTGTAAAGTGCTGCCACCTCATGGAGCTTGGGTAATCGAGACTAATCATGCCATAATTCCTGCTTCATAAACAACTGCAAATTTGTATTTTTGTTTGTGTGAATATAAGTTTAATTTTAAATATTTTTTTATAATATAGTTAATATATGATAAAAAGTGTATCCTTAATTAATGTTATTTCAAATTCGGCCTGAGAGCCAATCAACGTCTGTACCCTATTCTGGGGTAAGGCCGCCCTGTCGGTAACATTGGCAGCCGATAAATAGTTGAGTTGAGGAGCCGAAATTGCTGCCACCTCACGGAGCCCTTGTAATCGAGGTTAGTACCTGTATGCAGACAACCACCCCCATTATCACCCACAGGTCTGGTGTTGTGCCAAATTACTTACAATCCAAGTTTCTCGTGAGGAGGTGCGAGTAATCTGGCACGGCCTCCATGCCATATTCCTCCCATCTGCTGAATCCCTCCCCTGGGTTAATCCGTCTTTCTTTCTATGCTATATTCCTCAGGTGATCAACAAATTGGGTTTATTGTCATTTATCAATCAGAATCAGAAGCTGAATCTAACAACACAATCTGCTGAATGATTATCTCAGTGAAATGGTCCCTTGGTCCTGAGAGACCTAAGGCCGCCAGTAACTCACCCGTAGACTGCGGAGGTCCTGTAGGTCTCCTCCCTGCTGCAGACCACCCAGGTTGTTGTCATGGATGAGCAGAGCCTGTGTGACAAATAACAAATGACAGCTGACATTTCCACATGACAATAGGCATCAACATTTGTCGCAGTGCCTGACAAATGGTCATCATGACTAAAAAATGTAACAATGTGCCACTGCCAAATTTGCAGCATCCTAATAAAAGCACTACAAACTCAAATCAAATTGCGGACAATTACCAAATGAGTTCTCCATTTTGTAGAAGTTTAGTTCTCGGCATGGGTCCTTAAATATTTGCAAATATTATATTTTAGATACAGTGTCCTGGACTATCTGCATTACAACATTAGCAGTTTGAATGAAAAACAAGTTTTTTTTAAACGTTTATCCAAAGTTTTTGCTGTGAATTAATTAAAAAAAACTAATATACAATTATAAATAACATGTGTGGAACAGCACTAAAGGAAACTAATAATTTAAAAGCTGTTGTAAAATATAAATCAGGCTTACTTCCTTCTGTAGCACCTTGCAGAGAGCGTACACCCCAGAGGGCACCTGAAGCCATTCAACAATTACAGCAGACATAGCAGCACCACGGAGTCAGAGAAAACTCACATATGGATGACTTGCCTAACACAACATCCATTCTTAAATGGATATCATAATTTGTACTTTTTACAGGAACATGTTCATTTACATACACACACAAATACACACAAATACACACACACACGCACGCACGCACGCACGCACGCACGCACCACGCACGCACGCACGCACGCACGCACGCACACACATGGACGCACACACATATATACACAAACATGCACATTTGCACACACACACACACATGCACGCATGCACGCACGCACGCACGCACGCACACCACGCACGCACGCACAGACACAGACACAGACACAGACACAGACACAGACACAGACACAGACACAGACACAGACACAGACACAGACACAGACACAGACACAGACACAGACACAGACAAGGACACAGACAAGGACACAGACAAGGACACAGACAAGGACACAGACACAGACACAGACACAGACACAAACACACACACATTATATGATGAGCGAGGTGGGCCACCTCAATATTTTGGTAAGCCACTCGCATAAAACTGCCACCTCGTTGATATTTTTTGGGAGGCTTGCCCCATTGCATGCTCGGCTCAAACTGGCACCTCACCCATCGTTTTACCCAACAGAAACACTGCATACAAACATGCAAACACTCATACACTCACACAGGCATACCCACAGACAGTACCGACACAGACATTTAAAAACATACATAAGTGATTCATTCTATTTATTTATTAGTATGGTTCTGCAATGCACCATAGATTATTTATATAAAAAACCTGCTCACAAGTAACACTTACGCAGAAATGTGACTAGAAACTGCGTAGGTCACCTACAAATTATTATTTAATATTTTATCAATAATAGCACTTTGCCATTTCATCTGCAAAAACGCACTAATGTTGATTGACTGCAGTGAAAAAGTGTAAAGGCAATTGAGTTATATTTGGAATGTCTACTAACCTTTGTCAATTCACAACCAGAAATGTCAAATGTTTTATCCGGACTTTCCTTTGCCTAAATGAAACACAGGAAAGAGAAATGAAATAAGCCTGTGACTAGTTGTACACAGTACAGAGGCTAGTGCCTGGTGAAAAACACTGTCTAAATTATTGCTATTTTGTAGGTGCGCGCGTGTATGTGTGTGTGCGCGTGCGTGCGTGTGTGTGTGAACATATGTATGTGTGCGTGTGTGCTAGGCTTTTATGCAGGATTACATTTTTGCAAAGCCACAAATATTTCGTGGTTGACACATGTATGTTAAACTCACATACATATAGAACTTAGACGCCAGTCAAGATGTGTAATATGTACTGAAATAACAGGAAATAATCAATGTGTGACATTTATTTTCAAAGCATAGTTGACAATATATATGATTGATTTCTGATCTTTTTTACTGTCCACTACCTGCCCGAAACAAGTATTACCTATTCAAATATCAGAGGAACGGGTCTGTACATGAAAGTAGGTAATAAAGTCACAGATAAAAAGTCACAGGTAATAAAGTCACAAAGAGGAAAAAAGACAACACAGCTAAACCATGATTTGAAAACCATAAATTGGTATATTAAAATAAAAAATTGACAATGTAATATAATTATTCTGCAAGTAGTTCCTACAATTTCTGCTGTTTGTCTTGCTAGAGTGTACAAAAATTTAAATAAGCAAGTGTCTAGTGTGAATAAAATTATGTTGTGATGTTATTTCCTGTGACTTTGCTTCTGTGACTTTTTTACCAGTGATGTTTTTCCTATGTAAAACAGTGAATTTTTCTGTTACTTTTTTTACCATCCACTATCTACATAAAGCTATGATGTGAGCATGTGAGCATGTGTGTGTACATCCAAATATGCAGGTTAAGTAGATCTGAAAGTAATGATGTACACTTACAATCTACAAGGTTATCCCTCGGGATGGATATTTGCTAATGTTATCTACTGACCTGAGATCCATTTCACTAACGTTGTTAAGAGCTCTTATTCTTAAACATGATTTTGCACATTAAAATCAATTTTGATCTGTAACTGTAACAGTGATGTTGAATACCTGAAACCTGTGACATGATGATGCACCAGTGGGACACTGTCACTGGTGTGTCATGGAAATAGTGTCCACGGTAATATGTCTATGTAATTTGCGTTTTGAACAAGAAAAAAATTTAACAACTGATTTTGTTTAATGATGAATTTTTCTTAAGAGCTTTTTATCTTGGTGAAATAGTCTCACAATGTGGTAGGTTTTATTATAAGCAGCGGTCCACCCACCAGGTACATCTGATGCTGTAGTTTCTTGCGTGCTTTCTCACTCTGGCGCCTGAACAACGGCATCACTGCGGGGGACTCCAGCGCTCCACCGGTCAAGTCAGAACTACAGCGTGTGGTCAGTCCAACACTTGCAGCAACCCCCATACACAGCGGTCACTCAAGTCGGGGACAGTTCAGCCATAGTCCTGGTGAAACAAAAGAAAAGGGTTAAAATTAAACCGCAAAACGAATATGGTGTAATTTCAACAATTGCTGCACATGATGTTGTAGACTTATAGGGAAAAGGTAGATACAGTTGTGGTGTAATAAATAAAGTTGCATATCATGTTAGATAACAATTTCTTGATATTGCAATCTGTAAATGCTTACATGTGTGTGTAATATATATATATATATATATATATATATATATATATATATATATATATATATATATATATATATATATGGTCAACTTCATTTGCGTCTACTTATCCAGTGGACAAGTAGAAGCAAAATTTTGACTTGTCCATCAAATCAAACAGTTGACTTGTCCCATGAACAAATTAATTTCAAAACCTTCTCTGTAATTACATTTATTTCTGCCAATTTAACTTTTGCAACACTAACATATGTAGCCCATAAAAGGCCCTATGCACTAGCATGATGATACTTGAACATAATTATATAGATGGAGATGTGGTTATGGTATTGTGAAGATAAACAGAGAACACATACTTGTGTTGAACTGCCATATGATCTCGTTTTGTTTAGTTTTGAGCTTGTTTACCAAAAGAAGTACATTTACTGAAGAAATTTACAAAAATCATGTGAAATGTTTGAGAGAGTGGACAATTAAGTAATGATTACATGTCCCATGATCAACAAGCAGTAGCAATTTCACTTGTCCAGTGGCAAATCCCGTGGTCGCGGACTAGCACTAGCAGACAAGCGGATTTTCGTGCCATGATATCAGGACTTAAAATTCCAAAATTGACTTAAGTGTCTGCTTAGTACTAGTAGTGCTTACTCCAGCAGAGAGACCTGTCTGTGTCACTGCCTCAACGCTTGTTCACTGCACAGTGTCTGCACACACGAGATCACGTTATCATCACTATTGATTGAATGATCGTGAAGCGCTACCGCCGACCCCATCATGCAGGTCAACAGAGTCTGATGCTTGTTTTATGAATGTATATCTTGCATGGCTGCGTAGCATATATGATTAAACAATTATTGTTTGAAGGTTTTTGACTCTGTGTTTCCAATGCAAACAAATCATACATTGTAAGTACAAGAAGATAAGGACATTAGATCAAATGAAATATTGTTGGCGGTCTATAGCTGTTTCTATTGTCACAAGTTCGAGTTGTAACATTTACACAGACACAATGACATAATAAAATGCAAATGGTTAATTGACCTCAACAATTGAAGTATTTTTGACATTCGCTTGAACAGAGCATCTGTTCACAGATTTATGCACAGGCCCATCCACCCGTCATCTGCACGGTTAAAACCCGATATGGACGGGTAGAAATATCACTGGACGGCTGGTGGCCAGGTAAAACAGGAGCAAATAATATGTTCAAAAGTCATAGATATTGTCAGTTGTGCCATGAAAATGGGTGTCACATATGTGTTTGTAGTTTATTATAGGTCATAAAAAGTGTCTCAACTGCCTGACTTGTATGTATGTGCGTTAACATCCACGTGTCCATCAAAACAAAATGTGTAACTGGCAGACTGTTTATCATGCATAAAGCCCTGCATTAGTGGCTTAACACAATCAACTTGCTTTGATGCAACATGGTTCTATTAAAGGGAATAGAAACAAGGCTTAACCTAAAATTTGTTTGTCATGTATACCAAAAAATTAAGTATGTCTGTAACATTTGACAACACTTAAAAAAAAATACATATATATTTGTAGCACAAATGTGGTTTTAAGCCCGTCAGCATAGCGATTCCCGTGAAAAGCTGAAAGTTAATTAGCAAGGCGATCACATGGTATTATGGCATCACAAATGACAGGCGGACCTTTTCTGTATATTTAGAGCATGTTTACAAGAACGAGCATCACAATAAATTATTGTGTGATATTCCGATGTATTGCAAACACTAGTCATCACAGGGAACAAGTTTTATTTATCTCATGGTGCCACACAAATGAAATGTTGTTACAGATTTGAAGCCAGAGGTTTCGTGGAAGAGTCGAGTTCGCCACCGTCTTCGGCTTGTTTTATAAGTAATTTTATCGATTGTAACCCATGGAAGATAATCCACGCAAGGACACATACATTACAAACATTTAACTTCAGACAGAAATGTTGTATTGTATATTAATACCAGTAGTATGCCAATGTATGAAGGAGGAGTTGTAAATTTAACGTAACACATTAAATCCAGGACCTGAATCATGATGGTCTGCATAGCTCAATTGGTAAATGTGTTCATTTTGCATTCGCATTTGCAATCGGAAGGACACCGGTTCGAACCTGACACAAAACCATTCATATTTTTTTCTTTTTATGGTTTCACTAAATAAAATTATAAGCTGAATCATTTTAAATATGTTTTTATTGTAGCAATTTTTATTTGTTATGAACATAAAAATATGGTAATTGTATAATTATAATTAACGATTATGTATATTTCTAAATAGAAATTGCATTAATGTTATTACACTTGAAAAAAAATCCGATTTGTCTTGATAAATTAAATTTAGAAATATGCATTGTCGTTCTAATAATTATACAATTAACATATTTGATCAACGAACCAAAAAAAAGAACTTTGAAACTAAGCACGAACACAACATTGCCATGGCTACACTCTGCCTCACACTGGTTCCTGACCCAGACTCAGTATCAGTCCATGTGAGACAGACTAGACTCACTGTGACAAGCTGTCATGTGACTCATGTCAAAGTGACATAATATACAGCCTCACCATGCATGCTAGTCACCCCTTGGGGACAGGTAGTTGGACAGGACTGATGAGTGACTTGTCATAAAGGTGACATTATGGTCACTGATGCAGGGATATGACTCATGGTGTGACAGGGAGACACAGTGCTGCTGGAGGTGGAGGCTGACAGCGCCTCCAGGGATGGATGCTCTCTTGATGAGAACTGCATCATGACACTGATATGTGCATAATTGTATTGACTGAGTCTCTGTGCCACACAGTTCTGAATTAAGGACTGGTGAACAGAGCTGAGGTCTGTCTAAACACAGACAGTCAGAGAACTAACTGGCTGTGAAATGTGAATAATGAATACAGACTGAATGCAGACGAAATGCAGACTGTTAGAATGTACACAGGTCTGAATGCTGAAAGTGTGACTACAGATGGTCTGCGACTCAGGCCGTCAGAATACAGAAAGTACAGGTGGTCTGAAATCTGAATACAGACTGTTTTAATACAGACAGTCCGAATACAGGTTCTCTGATTAAAGACTGTTCATATGCGTATGGTTGGTCTGAATGCAGACACTATGCTGACACTTTGAACATGGCCTGAATGTAGACAGTCTCTATGCTGACACATTGAACACAGACAGTCTGAATATAGACTCTATGCGGACACTTTGAACATGGCCTGAATGTAGACAGTCTCTATGCTGGCACATTGAACACAGATGGTCTGAATGTAAACAGTCTCTATACTGACACTTTGAACATGGTCTGAATGTAGGCAGTCTCCATACTGACACTTGGAACACAGACGATCTGAATGTAGACAGTCTCTATACTGACACTTTGACCATGGTCTGAATGTAGACAGTCTCTATACTGACACTTTGAACATGGTCTGAATGTAGACAGTCTCTATGCTGGCACATTGAACACAGATGGTCTGAATGTAAACAGTCTCTATACTGACACTTTGAACATGGTCTGAATGTAGGCAGTCTCTATACTGACACTTGGAACACAGACGGTCTGAATGTAGACAGTCTCTATACTGACACTTTGACCATGGTCTGAATGTAGACAGTCTCTATGTTGACACTTTGATCATAGACGGTCTGAATGTAGACAGTCTCTATACTGATACTTTGAACATGTTCTGAATGTAGACCGTCTCTATGCCGACACTTTGAACACAGACCATCTGAATGTAGGCAGTTTCTATATTGACATTTTGAACACAGATGGTCTGAATATAGACAGTCTCTATACTGACACTTTGAACACAGACTGTCTGATTGCATATGTCCACATACACAATTACATCTCAAGAAACTGTGTGAGTGGTCTAAATATTTCAGCTGCTTCCCTCAACCTTCCTCAGGAGTCTGACGTTACTGACCCGAGTCATCTCACTGTCAGCTAGGAGGTCCCAACAACCTTACTCCAGGTTGTGACTCGGGTGAGAAGTAATTATGTACAAGAATTACAACCAAGATCTGAGAATAATAACAACCAAGAACCGAGAATAATAACAGCCAAGATTCAAGAACAATAACAACCAAGATCCAAGAATAATAACAACCAAGATCTGAGAATAATAACAACCAAGAACCGAGAATAATAACAGCCAAGATTCAAGAACAATAACAACCCAGATCCAAGAATAATAACAACCAAGATCTGAGAATAATAACAACCAAGATCCAAGAACACTAACAACCAAGATCTGAGAACAATAACAACAATGACAACCAAGATCTGAGAACACTAATAACCAAGATCTCAGAACAATAACAGCCAAGATCCAAGAACACTAACTAAGATCTGAGAACAATAACAACCAAGATCCGAGAACACTAACAACCAAGATCCGAGAACAATAACAACCAAGATCCAAGAACACTAACAACCAAGATCGAAGAACACTAACAACCAAGATCCAAGAACAATAACAATCAAGATCGAAGAACACTAACAACCAAGATCCAAGAACAATAACAACCAAGATCCAAGAACAATAACAACCAAGATACAAGAACAATAACAACCAAGATCCAAGAACACTAACAACCAAGATCTGAGAACAATAACAACCAAGATCTGAGAACAATAACAACCAAGATCCGAGAACAATAACAGCCAAGATCATGAGAACAATAACAACCAAGATCGAGAACAATAACAACCAAGATCTGAGAACAATAACAACCAAGATCCGAGAACAATAACAACCAAGATCTGAGAACAATAACAGCCAAGATCTGAGAACAATAACAACCAAGATCTGAGAACAATAACAACCAAGATCTGAGAACAATAACAGCCAAGATCCAAGAACACTAACAACTGAGATCCGAGAACAATAACAGCCAATACATGAGAATAATAACAACCAAGATGCTGAGAACAATAACTACCAAGATGCGAGCACAATAACAGCCAAGAAATGTGAACAATACAAGCAGTCTAGCAATTAGCCAAGACATGGAACAGATTCATACAAATGATACTGAATGATTACATTATTCTGAATATTGCAATGATGTCAGATCCTAGTACACTAACAACAAAATTGAACAATTTTACTTAGATTTCTAGACACTGGTTAACTAACATGTTGTCTATGCACAATTAATAATCTGATTGAACAATAAAACATAGAATTGTGACAGTGTAAGGTAGGTGAAGGCTTCAAAGACATGGACTGTCAGATTCAGACAAATGTTACATTGAATATAACTTATGCTGTATTAGCAAGATATATTACTGTAACCAGAGAAATTAATATATTGTTTAATCAGAATTTCAATGGACACTGGCACATTTAACAAATATAATGATACAGAGGTGAGGTGGAGGTGACATGTGTTTAGACAGTACATAAGTATACAAAGTATGGAACATGCTGTTTAGCAGACAATACAGTGAACTGGAATTGAGGTGGAGGTAATTGTATTGATAAATTTAAGGAATTGCAACAAACAGGTGTGTGAACTGGAATTGATTAAAAGATAATACTCTGAGCCCTGATACACAGAGGAAACATTACCACCTAAACTACTTGGTACTTATACATTTAACACATGGCAGTGACATCCATTTAGAGCAGACAATCAAGTGAACTGACAGACAGGCCGTGAGGTGGAGGTGTACATGTGTTTAGAGCAGACAATCAAGTGAACTGACAGACAGGCCGTGAGGTGGAGGTGTACATGTGTTTAGAGCAGACAATCAAGTGAACTGACAGACAGGCCGTGAGGTGGAGGTGTACATGTGTTTAGAGCAGACAATCAAGTGAACTGACAGACAGGCCGTGAGGTGGAGGTGTACATGTGTTTAGAGCAGACAATCAAGTGAACTGACAGACAGGCCTTGAGGTGGAGGTGTACATGTGTTTAGAGCAGACAATCAAGTGAACTGACAGACAGGCCTTGAGGTGGAGGTGTACATGTGTTTAGAGCAGACAATCAAGTGAACTGACAGACAGGCCTTGAGGTGGAGGTGTACATGTGTTTAGAGCAGACAATCAAGTGAACTGACAGACAGGCCGTGAGGTGGAGGTGTACATGTGTTTAGAGCAGACAATCAAGTGAACTGACAGACAGGCCGTGAGGTGGAGGTGTACATGTGTTTAGAGCAGACAATCAAGTGAACTGACAGACAGGCCGTGAGGTGGAGGTGTACATGTGTTTAGAGCAGACAATCAAGTGATGGAGGGTACATTTGGACAGACAAGGAACTGAAGAAGGCCGTGGTGGGGGTGTACATGTGTTTAGAGCAGACAATCAAGTGAACTGACAGACAGGCCGTGAGGTGGAGGTGTACATGTGTTTAGAGCAGACAATCAAGTGAACTGACAGACAGGCCGTGAGGTGGAGGTGTACATGTGTTTAGAGCAGACAATCAAGTGAACTGACAGACAGGCCGTGAGGTGGAGGTGTACATGTGTTTAGAGCAGACAATCAAGTGAACTGACAGACAGGCCGTGAGGTGGAGGTGTACATGTGTTTAGAGCAGACAATCAAGTGAACTGACAGACAGGCCGTGAGGTGGAGGTGTACATGTGTTTAGAGCAGACAAACAAGTGAACTGACAGACAGGCCGTGAGGTGGAGGTGTACATGTGTTTAGAGCAGACAATCAAGTGAACTGACAGACAGGCCGTGAGGTGGAGGTGTACATGTGTTTAGAGCAGACAACAAGTGAACTGACAGACAGGCCGTGAGGTGGAGGTGTACATGTGTTTAGAGCAGACAAACAAGTGAACTGACAGACAGGCCTTGAGGTGGAGGTGTACATGTGTTTAGAGCAGACAAACAAGTGAACTGACAGACAGGCCGTGAGGTGGAGGTGTACATGTGTTTAGAGCAGACAATCAAGTGAACTGACAGACAGGCCGTGAGGTGGAGGTGTACATGTGTTTAGAGCAGACAATCAAGTGAACTGACAGACAGGCCTGAGGTGGAGGTGTACATGTGTTTAGAGCAGACAAACAAGTGAACTGACAGACAGGCCGTGAGGTGGAGGTGTACATGTGTTTAGAGCAGACAATCAAGTGAACTGACAGACAGGCCTTGAGGTGGAGGTGTACATGTGTTTAGAGCAGACAAACAAGTGAACTGACAGACAGGCCTGAGGTGGAGGTGTACATGTGTTTAGAGCAGACAAACAAGTGAACTGACAGACAGGCCGTGAGGTGGAGGTGTACATGTGTTTAGAGCAGACAATCAAGTGAACTGACAGACAGGCCGTGAGGTGGAGGTGTACATGTGTTTAGAGCAGACAATCAAGTGAACTGACAGACAGGCCTTGAGGTGGAGGTGTACATGTGTTTAGAGCAGACAATCAAGTGAACTGACAGACAGGCCGTGAGGTGGAGGTGTACATGTGTTTAGAGCAGACAATCAAGTGAACTGACAGACAGGCCTTGAGGTGGAGGTGTACATGTGTTTAGAGCAGACAATCAAGTGAACTGACAGACAGGCCGTGAGGTGGAGGTGTACATGTGTTTAGAGCAGACAATCAAGTGAACTGACAGACAGGCCGTGAGGTGGAGGTGTACATGTGTTTAGAGCAGACAATCAAGTGAACTGACAGACAGGCCGTGAGGTGGAGGTGTACATGTGTTTAGAGCAGACAATCAAGTGAACTGACAGACAGGCCGTGAGGTGGAGGTGTACATGTGTTTAGAGCAGACAATCAAGTGAACTGACAGACAGGCCGTGAGGTGGAGGTGTACATGTGTTTAGAGCAGACAATCAAGTGAACTGACAGACAGGCCGTGAGGTGGAGGTGTACATGTGTTTAGAGCAGACAATCAAGTGAACTGACAGACAGGCCGTGAGGTGGAGGTGTACATGTGTTTAGAGCAGACAATCAAGTGAACTGACAGACAGGCCGTGAGGTGGAGGTGTACATGTGTTTAGAGCAGACAATCAAGTGAACTGACAGACAGGCCGTGAGGTGGAGGTGTACATGTGTTTAGAGCAGACAATCAAGTGAACTGACAGACAGGCCTGAGGTGGAGGTGTACATGTGTTTAGAGCAGACAATCAAGTGAACTGACAG